>SDVV010029588.1:0-11791 GCA_016164225.1 Gammarus roeselii | reverse complement strand
TGTCACTCTCTTGCTGGTGAGTGTGCGGTGTCACTCTCTTGCTGGTGGGTGTGCGGTGTCACTCTCTTGCTGGTGAGCGTACGGTGTCACTCTCTTGCTGGTGGGTGTGTGGTGTCATTCTCTTGCTGGTGGGTGTGCGGCGTCACTCTCTTTCTGGTGAGTATGCGATGTCACTCTCTTTCTGGTGAGTATGCGGTGTCACTCACTAGCTGGTGAGTGTGCGGTGTCACTCTTTTGCTGATGGATGTGCGGTGTCACTCTTTTGCTGATGGATGTGCGGTGTTACTCTTTTGCTGGTGGATGTGCGGTGTCACTCTTTTGCTGGTGAATGTGCGGTGTCACTCACTAGCTGGTGGGTGGGCGGTGTCACTCTCTTGCCTGTGGGTGTGCCTTGTCACTCTCTTGCTGGTGGGTGTGCGGTCTCACTCTCTCGCTGGTGAGTGTGCGGTGTCACTCTCTTGCTGGTGGGTGCATGGTGTCACTCTCTTGCTGGTGGGTGTGTGGTGTCACTCTCTTACTGGTGGGTGTGTGGTGTCACTCTCTTGCTGGTGGGTGTGTGGTGTCACTCTCTTGCTGGCGAGCATACGGGGTCACTCCCTCGCTGGTTAGGCCAGCACGCCCTGCGGGGGAACATGCGACGACTACTCTATGTTTAATCTACTCGCATCTATGTTAGACCATCCCGATGTCTACGTTGAACATACTCTTTATCTGCGTTGAACCCACTCCAGTATCTACTTTAAACCTACCCGGAATCTACGATAAACCTGCTCGGAATCTGCATTGAGCCTGATCGGCATCTACGTTAAACCTACTCGGAGGAAATGAGGCTCAAATCAAATGAAAACCTACCTGGAATCTACGTTGAACCAACGCGCTTACGAGGGAGCGTTCAATGACTTCACGTTGAAGCTCAGATGGAGCACAGAGGCAACTGCTACTCTTCAATCGCCCTACGGGGAGCCTGCATTAACTTCGCGTTGGGGCTGCAGTGAAAAACAGAAGCAACAACTACTACTACTACTTCACCAAACTATGAAATAGTTGTGAAACTGTATAAAATCTTTTACCACGTACTCATTCAATTCAGTAACATCCCGGTGGAAACAAACCCTTAATTCATTCACATTACCACTGTTCAACCGAGCGATTACCAGTGTTTTGAGGATATATTTTGCAACCGTGCAAATTAAACGAGCGTGTGCAATTTATTGTTTATTACGTAAATGTGTAAATAGTCTAATGACTTACAAAAAAATCATGGAATCTTATTAATCCTAGTTTTCAATAACGACACTTTACTGGAATTTCATTTATTTTATACAAATTTCTGTACACAATTGTAGGTAGCTATCTGTAAAAATGCATATCTTTCGCAGAACACACATTTTGCTTGTCCATATATATTTTTATAATAAGTTTTTATATTAATTAGGGCGATAAATTTCATGTAAATTGAGATACTGCTATGGCCAATTGATATCTACCGCATAAATACAGCAGACTTACGATAATCTGATACCAGGTCACTAGAGCAACGAATAACAAAGATTTTAGCACCATTCAACAGCAATCTTACTCTAAATTGAGACTGAAGCAGAAGTTATATGGGAAATGGGAAATATATTTACAGTCTAATGACGGCGGAAGTAAATAGGCTCCATAGATAGGGATCTTAATTTTACTTTCGCGTTTGATTTTAGACACCCTTGCAGTAAGATTGTACGTTGTAAGGTATTTATATACCTAAGAATATTGCTTTTAGACGCACGGCTGTATACACAGCCATAAATACATACATAATTATACAATCTCTACAAAGGAGGTTTAAATAAGAGCATGAAAAATATATTTCTGGCGTTGCTTGTACATAACAAGTAATGGTTCCCTAGAAAATAGTAAGTTTAGTTCAAAGTCCGCAATACTGAGAAAATAGTACACAGCTCGTTTCTAGTGGTACGGACTCTCATCATTCAGTTCAGTAATTTTACGAACAATTAGCCCCTAAATTAGCATATACGAGAGTGAATTAAACCACGGTCGAATGTTGATGGTGTTATATACCAACCAGGGGGGAGAGCACGCCACGATGGCTAGCTATCATAAAAGGTGTACACGCTCAGAAATTGGTATTTTTTAAATAAATATTTTAATATGATTGATTGCAATGTAGAATGGAATAAGACTTCGGTTAGAATAGGTGCGCAAATGTCCGTTCATTTACTAACATAAACCTGAACGCCCTAAATTTGGGGCAGAATATGGAGATGTTCACTGAAATGACCATCTGCCTGCTAGAAAGACACTGACGCGGATAAGAAAATCTCATTAAATATACAATGTTATAAAAAGGTTTGTAAATATCATAAAATGTAAATGATTACGGACAAAGAACCGAACTGAAAGAATACGGTGTAAAATAATGCCACGAACTCAATAGCTATTGAGAGGATGATTGATACCCTGAAGAGCATTACATACTAAACGGTACTTCACCAACAGTTGATTTTTATGTAATCATGAGTTAGTATTAAATCCCTACTGGTCGCAAAAGAAGCACGTTGCTAATGGTGTCGACTGAGCTCAAGGAGACTGGGGTTATCGGGAACAAGTCACGTAAGTGCTCCATTAGCAAAAGATAGATTAGATTAAGGGCGCCAGCCTTAGTGAGCATCCCGTATGGCGCTCTATTATCAAAACAAAGTTCAGATTACATTAAGGTGGCTCAAGTCCAACGAACCCTTTGCTGCGAGTCTCTGCCAGGGTGATAACGTTCAGAGTGGTAGGAAGCTGAAAGATCAGCGCCGAGTCTTCCGACAAAAGTACAGTGGCGAGAGCAAATTAGTTTATATGATTCAGGATTAACAAGATTTGATTTGGGTCTCACTTCCACCGGAAGATAAACAAAATTTTTCAAAGGGTATTGTTATTCATCTCGAGTAGTCCTATTAGATATGGAACCATAACAAAAATTGCACCAAGTTGAATAGCATGCAGAAAATTATCATGGAGTTCGTTACATATATATTTTCTAAAATCAAATTGTGTTGCGCCACTGTGCCATAGGTTCAGCTTTATCAAGGAAGCAAACTATTATTTTCAACAATTAATTTCACTCCATACTAAGTGGTACTATAGTATTGCATCTCAACATTGCTAGATGAATTTTGAAATACGTTTTCCATAGGAATTTGAATGGTAGAATTTTTCGTTTCGCCACTATACTTTGAAATCCTTGATGCTGGCGAGACTCGGCTTCTTCGGAATTGCAGTCAATAAGGCTTATGTTGAGTAGGCTCAATACGACGTATTTTATGTAGGCTTTTAACAATAGCTGTGCTTGAAAGATTGTCCAATAGAGTTCAAAGCGTCGGCCTTCGCCAACCTTCCCCACGATAAACTCCAAAACCAGGGTGTTTTGGTTCAGTTAGTAGGAAACAATACCAAGGAATTGTGGGTACTAAGGTACTAATTGAATCAGTTTGGATAAGTTCAAAGAGTTGAAAAGGTTCCACAATAGCGACATGCACAGTCTTTGAATAATGAAAATACACACTCATTGAATAATGAATAACCATGTTTTTAACTCTGTCGGACGAAGTGTCCGCTAGCTAATTTTCCTCTTCAATGTTTACAGATACTACCCTGCTCCTATTGTTTCTGGTCGCCCTGTTGTAACCTGCCAACAACTTGTCGTACCCACCCCTTCGGCCTCTTGCCCTCGACGACTACTCCACTAATTTCCTCTTCGGTGCCTACATCATCTGGACTCGAAGGTAAGGAAGAGGGTTGAGCAGGTTCATTTGTTTTGTAGGGTGTAGAAGGACACGTTGGTAATGAAGATGGAGGAGAGTTAAAACTTATTGGGAAGGTTAGAGAAGTTTTCATTCTTCGTCTCTGTGTTGGAGACTCTACTACCTTCATCATAGAGGACTTACTTATTGTCAACTCTTTGGGAGAAATCCTTCTTTGATCGGAGTCTTCGAAGGTATCTTGGTTTGTTTCGTCGCTGCCAGGACCTCTTGGTTCAGTAGGATCCAAGGAATCTGATGGCAAGGACGACTGGCGAGATTCAATTTTTTTATGTAGTCTCGGGGGCACTGAGCTAGACCTCGTGTTCAATTTACTAATGTAACTTCCCAAAGTCTTTATGGATTTCCGTCGGGTTATGCTAATGCCGTAAGCAGGTTGGCCTAACCCGAGTCGTTTAGTATCGGAGGCATCGATCTCTTCAGAGGATGAATATTCTTCACGGATTCGTGTGGGCAAAGGCGGGGGTGGAAGAGTTGGAAGTGATTTGAGGTGCTGGTTGGGGGACAGCTTTGTGGTTGCACGCGACGATCGCATATTGGCTACGTTTGCCACATTTCTACTGACAAAAGAACGAACGGACATTAAAGGGGACTGAGGTGGTTTGATGCGGTTGCTCGGTTCCGTTTTAGCTTTAGTAATTGTGTCCGATTCTTCTTCGATGGAGACTTTACTTGCTTTACATGTGCATGCATCACCACTGCAATTTTGACAATCTCCTCTCCCGTGACAATCTTCCACTGAGTTACGTTGCTTCAGATCGGTATTCCCACCCGTCCAAGTGACCAACTCTTTCCTTCGTTCTTGCAGCGACTTCACCCCATCCAAGGTCGTATCCAAGTTGTCGGCTTTAGCAAACCTTGAACATTCTTCCAAACTTTTAAGATGACTTAGAATTTTGGAACCACAGTTTCGACTGGTTTTTGAGCGTACGCTGTCAGGCTTAGCTGGTACAGGAGGTGGTACCTTCTTAACGGGACTAGGATTGGTACTTTTCTTAGGACTATTCGAACTAATATCAATTGTGTTAGGACCCAAGCTTTTCTCTGCACTTACTGTAAGACTAGCATCGGCGAAGGCATTTGCAACAATGACGCTCTCAGATGAAGGGCCAAAGTCTTCACTAGAAGTTGATTCACAAATGGAAGACGCGCCTAATTTATTACTGACAATTTTTGTAGGAGATATTGAAATTACTTTACTAGTAATTACTCTGGTGGATATTTTACAGCTAGGTTCTATAACAGAATTTGTAGAGTCTTTTTGAATTGAAGAAGAGTTCAAGCATTTATCATTATCCTCTACACTGGATAACAAAGGACTGGAAGGGTGCTCGCAATCTTTCAACTTTGATTTGCTATCATTAGAGATAACATTGTTATCCTTGGTCTCACTACAATACGATAGATGAGTTAGCAAGACAATTTCATTTTTATCGTTTTTATTTTCTGGAGCGTCACTAGACGTTGTCGCATCTGACGTTAAACTGTTGGAACGGGTGGACAGAACAGACTTGGTTGAGGTAGGGGAGGGGCTGTGAGATCTTCCACCGATGGATTCTGTTGTCTGAGGGTCATCACTCTGAGAGCTCTCACGTTCTAGTGCTCCTGCTGCTAATGTCTCTTCGGGTGAGTTTTCTCTGGATACTCTGGTATTTGAACCTGCATTACTACGGACGTCATCTTTACAGTTGTCGCCTGTTGTGGAAGCGGTGGATGCACTGTTGTTTCTGGGTAGGCTGTTACGTCCGGAGAAATTGAAACGATCGCTTCGCAAACTGGGGCTCTTGGTCACTCTGTTTAAGATGCTACGGGGAAAGCCTTTACTCAGATCCGTAGGGTTCATCTTGCCATCGGGATCCTCTGGGTCGCTGTAGATCGCACTGTCTCTAAATAGATCATTCTCAAGTAAATCTTCTATGACCTCGAATGACCGTTCATAGTAACTGTCACCTCCTGAATTGTCATCTTCGAACTCCTCTAACGAACCGGAGGAGTCATCCAGATTGATATCGTTAATCTTGCGCAGTTCGTCCAACTCTAGCGATCTCTTAACGCTTTCAATATCTGTGGCTTTAATTGTTTCACCCTCCAAAGAATTGTTCAAATGTAGGTTAACATCGTTTGTTCCTTGACCATTACTAGTATTGTGTCGGTTTTTATCTTCGATGATTAGTTTGTTGCTACGAGGCATCTGGTATATCCCAGTGTCTGTATTGGAAGCCAGTTTAGCTCCGATGCTGGAGCTTCCTTGCTGGTATTGAGGTAGAGTCGATATCTGTTCTCGAGCTTTGATGCACTGGTTGTCACTAAGCTTTCCTGACTTGTTGTTTAGAACAGATGCAGCCGATTTATTAGTTAGGAGCGGAATTGGTCCTACTGGAGGTCCTTCGTCTTCAGAACGAATCTGCTTAATCCTTTCCTTCAGAGATCTTGTGCACACTCTGGCCATCGTGTAAACTAGTTTACTTGGTATTTTCTCATTTGATTTTTCAATATCACTGTGCTGACTTCCAGACACTCCCGATTCGTGCTGCGTCGCAAGAGTTTTTCTACTGTTAGTCAACTTATTGATGACATTCTTGAGACTATTTTTAGAAAGTATGGCCTTTGTGTAAATTTTGTGCTCCGGGTGAACCCCAAACCCGGCAACGAAAGAAACAGCGGAAACATTCTCAGAGCAGTCTGTGAAATGATCTTCTGTCTCATAGACTGTGGTATCCGTAACTGAAGTTTCATGGAGTGTATCACTCGTGTTGTTGGACTGGTCAGACTGGTAGGGAAGAGTGTTGTCCCCCGCATTGTCGTACACCGCGATGGTCACCCTTCTCTCCTTGTCCTTCGGTGAACTCTGACTCCTATCGGTGTTGACTGTCAGGTAACCGGAAGCAAGATCGCACTTGCTTCCTTTGGAAGAATCTTTGGTCTTGTTTATGCTGCTTTCGGAGTTGAAGGAGTGAACTCGTCTCAAGGTTAACCTCTTGAGGTCTTGATCAAAGACGTTGCCCTGGTCAAGCTGAACGCCCGAAGTTTGACATTTTCCTCCGCTTCCGTTGGACCCAATAGAGCTGTTGTCGATCGACCGTTTCTCTCCAGTTCGACCTCTGAGCGAACTCCAAATATTAACCAAATTATCATAATTGGAACCAGACTTTCTGAAGGCAGAAATTCTTCTGCTGCCAAAGTCCGACATGATTGGAGATGCATGTACTTGACTCTTCCTCATACAATCGGCCTGCATCTTTCCAATTTCATGTTGGCTGATGGACACAGCGCTGCTGTACACAGAGGTAGCGTCGCTGCTTGACCCGGCGCATTCGTCTCTCTTGCCGTGGTAAGTGGATCCAGAAGTTCTACCGTTAACCTTAGCAAAGCCGTCGTCTTGATTGCTTTTCCTCCTTCCAAATCCGTGAGCAGTCACTGGTTCCGGTTCTTTATTGGAGAAGCAGAGGTTGACATATTCACCAAGTCCGTCTTCGGTAGCTTTCAAACCCGCCTCAGAAACTGCTACTTTATCCAGCATCGCACTGTGGCTCTCGTCATCTCCATCCTCACTGTAATTCCCGCCGCCAGTGCACGGGGTAGATTCCAATCCTGTGTTGCTGTTATTGCCAACACCAGTCATAGCATTGATATAATTGATGCTATTCATGCTACTAATGCTGGTTATAGGTAACCCACTATCATGGCTTATAAGATCATCGTTCTCAGTGTCTGATGTCTCGTAAGCCGCTGAGGCTGAGGAGGTGATGCGACTCGGCTTTTTCCTCAAAAGCAGCCCTCGGCGCTGCTTGCTAAGCAGCAGCTGCTGGAGGTGCAGGTTGTGCTGCAGCAGGTGACTGACAATCTCCTCGAGGTTTTCTTGAGTGGTGGTGTCGTCTCCGTCGTCTAGCTCGTCTTCTGCTTCATCGTTGGCCTCGTCTCGCTCACACTCTGAGATCGAGAGGTTGTCGACTTGGATCTGTAATATAATAGGTATTGTCATAACAACAGCTAGTCGTACATAGGGTTTTAGCGGCACCTAATGCATTATTGCATTTTGATAATAATTTATTGTTTTCACTACTGAGGCAAGCTTGTTTCTCATGCTTCGAGTTGGTGGACACCAGGAGAATTGGGGTGTCTGGTGTAGAAGTGGCATAACCCTACCTCGTCAAATTTTGTTTCACAGAAGCCTAGTGTACTCCTTGTTTAGACAATACAAGGTAACTAGAATATTATCTGCATGTCATATTATTACAATAAGTAGTGAGAACATGCCTGGAAGACGGATAATAAAAAGGTTGGGTTGAGGTTCAGGTATCTAATTATTTCCATAAAAAACAGAAAGGGAAACTACGAAAAATTTTGTTTACATAGATTGTTGGCTGCAGACAGTTGCCAGAGTCGTCAGTAGCGAACTGGAGGGCCATAGAACATCGGCCGGAAATAGAGAAGTCGGTAGGGCGACAGTTCTCTGGTAGGGAGGCAACTACTACCACCTGCGGAAAATAAAGTCAAGAACTGCAACTCTGGGTACAGAGAAGACAGGTTGCAGTGCGAGGATGAGTACAAGAGATGGAGGAGGCTGCGTGGCAGGTGCACGTAAAAAACTCGGTGAGGAGAGAAGAGGTTGTAGAAGAGGAAGGGGGAAAGAGGTACAGGAGATGCAGGAAGTTGAGGATGGAAAGATTTAGATAAGTCTAAAGAGATGGTATGCAAGGTAAACACCCTTTGTTAAGGTCCGACTTCAGAGTTGAGCAATTATAAATCTCCCATCTTTATATTGTTATTTGGAGGCATTAGAGGTTTGAGTCCAGTGCTAGTAGCTATATCACATATACCACCGATCTTCTTGGGTTGCTAAAGTTATCCTAGCAGAGCGATTCAAGACTTCTTGTGGCTACTTATACATTCCGCGCGTCAACGTAACTGCAATGATCTCGTCCGAGCTGGATTACGAAGATAATAAGCAACACAATGAATTATCAGTACACTAAATGTTCCGAGTCTGCCTAACTGCTGCACACATAGCAACCAGGTGTCAAAAATCAGTAGTGTTACTACCACTGACCTCTGGCGGCGCGAGCAGAGAGCTATTGACTCCTCCGGCACACGCAGCGGGAGGCAGAGAGTCTGAAATCCTTCGAAGCACGGCTGCGCTATCGCCGTCTTGCGTCACTATCATCGTAGGAGTAGCATTGGACGTACAACCACCAGCAGTGGTAGTTACAGGCAGGGACGACTGACCCTCACTAGCACCGTCAGAGGTTGTTGGAGAGCAGGGGGTGGTGGAGTACATGGACTGTGGAGTGGTAGGGTCGATGGTGAGAGAGAGGCTGCCCTTTGTTGTAGTGGGTGTTTCGGGAGCAGCATTAGCGTTTCTGTTAATCTTGGGAGCGTTGGGCTCCGACTTCCGCCTCCACATACTCAGGCGGAGCTGAAATGATAAAGTAAAAAACAGCCTAAATTTAGATAGTCTCGACACGAAAAATAAATGATCTGTCCAAGCAACCCGACGTTTTTCTTCCATAGTAGAGATATCAACATTCCTTTCTTGCATCATTCAAGTGTCTGACGCTCTCTCTCGATATACCTTAGGTTTGTCTCCCGGCGTGAAGTGCCGTGACGGTTCCTCTTCTTCCTCAGTGTCACGACCACGACTTGCACTACGACTGCGACCGCTCTGTGGGACAAGCAAGTCAAAGCCAAGGTCAAAAAACTACACCCAGACCTTCAAATCTTTTTCTACAATCTTTTATTTTAGCTAGTCATACTATTTGGATCTGTTCAAAACGTTGCGGCACAGCTATCACTTTCAAATGGACGCGCATCTGCTTGCTTGTCGCTCTGTTACGGTTCTAGCCGTTCGTGCACGTCAGGCCGGCAGTTTGAGTGTGTCAGTCCGGCCGGACGTCCTGCGATCTTAGCGTCCGTCCAGCCGTCCGTTTGTCTATTCGGTAGCCTGTGTGTCTGCCCACGTTAGTTTATTTTTTCGGCTGTGGTTGTCGTGCACGCCGGCCGCCTGAGTGTTCAGTACATCCGGCCACCTGCGTGTTCAGTACGTCCGGCCACCTGTCTGGCTGTCTGCGTGACTCTCCGTCCGTCTGCGCTTGTCCGTCCGGCCGTACGCGAGTTGGCCTAGCAGTCCGCATGTATGTTCGGCCGCCTCATGCGCGTTCGGCGTCCTGCCATCTCCGGTCGTCCAGTGTCTGTCCAGATGCTGCTTCTCCGTCTGCCTTCATTATGTCTGTCCAGCAGCGTGCATGTCCATCCGTCCTTCCGCCAGTCCGAACGGGCGTTGCCGTCTGCGTTTCCGTCCTCCTACCTGTAGGGCTGGCTGGTCGGCAGCCTACCCGGCGCGTGTCTGCCCAGCTGTCTGCGTGGCTCCGGTCGTCTGCCTGTTTGTTCAATGTGGCTGTCTAGCACTCCGGTCGCGTGTCGGTACGGCACGTCCGTCCGCATGAGTCCGGTATGACCGTTCATGTGTGTCTGCCTGTCCGCGTGGCTATCAGAGTCTCTGTCCGCTCTGGTTCGTTCGGCCGTCAGCTTGTCGGTCCGGCAATCCGTGTGTCCGTCTGCTACTCCGCCAGTCTCCCGGTCTTTCGCGTTTTTGTCCGGTCGTCTGCGCATTCGTCCGGTTGTCCGCATGTTCGTCCGGCTGTCTGAGTGTGTGTCCGACTGTAGAGTAGCGTGACTGTTCGTCCGGTCTTCCGCTTGGCAGCCGGTCGCGTGTCTGTCTGTTCGGCACGCCGGCTGCGCGTCGGTCCGGCACGTCCGTCCGCGTGTTTGTCCAATTATCCGCCCTTATCTGATGACCGCGTTTCAGTTCGGCCGTCCTTCCGTCTGTCCGACAGTGAGCATGTCCATCCGACCGTCTGCTCTTGTGTCTGTTCGGCAGTGAGCGTGTCCATTCGTCCGTTCGGCTATCAGAGTGTCAGTCCGGTCGTCCGCGTGTTTGGCTGTCTACATGTCGGTCTTGCTGTCCACGTGTACTTCACGTCATCTGCTCCTTCGCCTCTCTGTCCAGTAGTGTGCTTGTCCCCGTCCAGCCGTCTGCTTCTTCGCCTGTCTGTCTGGACGTCCTCTTGTCTGTCCGGCAGTGTGCGTACCCATCCGTGCTTCCGTACCTGCCGTCTGCATGACATACCGGTCGTCCGCGAGTTAATCTCACAGTCTGATTGTTTACCAATCTGTCCGGTAGCGTGAGAGTCCGTCCGGTTGTCTGCGTGTACGTACGGCTATCTCGTGGTCTTACCGACCGTCCGCGTGTCACTCCGTTGGTGCAGGTGCCGATCAGTACGATCGTCCGCACGCCTATCCTTCCGTCTGGGCTCCGAACAGTGACAAATCGATCTCTTCCTTAACCTCGTCTCCCGAATGTTATCCATCGGCATTATCGCCAAATTCGCCAACAATAATCACAAACTTGTTAGCCCCTCCCCCTTACTTCGGCTGAGTCCTTCGACTGCCTCCTGATTCTGAGCCTGGAGGTGGCCCCTCCAGAGCTGGTGGGTGTTTGCTCGGAGGATCTGCGCCCTCTACGCCTCTTCTGCAGATACTGGGGGCCGGAGCTGAGGCTGGAGGGGCGGCGACCCCCCGAACCGGAGAGGTTACCGCAATCTGGGGGTAGTAACAGCAAATTATGTTTTTGTAGTGAAGCTAATAGATACATTCTTCCGGAACACGTGAATGAAAATGAACAGTCTGTTTGATTAGCTTTCAACTTTAGGAATTCTACTCAAACTTTTCTAGTCTTCTCCATTTGTAATATCGGCAGCGCTAAAAATAAAGGCGTTATATGTACCAAATGAAGATTACGTACTGGAAGAAATGAACTCCAATTCCTGTTTCAATCGCACAAGAAGAATAGATTTGTACTTCAGCTTAATTGATTTTAATGAAGTAGTAGTAGTAGTAGTTTCTTCTGTTTTCCACTGGAGTCCCAACACGAAGTTAATGCACACTCCCCCGTAGGGCAAGATACAATGGAAATTAGATTG
>SDVV010029586.1:0-11791 GCA_016164225.1 Gammarus roeselii | reverse complement strand
ATGTCTGTCCGGTACAGAGATGTCTGTCCGGTACAGAGATGTCTGTCCGGTACAGAGATGTCTGTCCGGTACAGAGATGTCTGTCCGGTACAGATATGTCTGTCCGGTACAGAGATGTCTGTCCGGTACAGAGATGTCTGTCCGGTACAGAGATGTCTGTCCGGTACAGAGATGTCTGTCTGGTACAGAGATGTCTGTCCGGTACAGATATGTCTGTCCGGTACAGAGATGTCTGTCCGGTACAGAGATGTCTGTCCGGTACAGAGATGTCTGTCCGGTACAGAGATGTCTGTCCGGGACAGAGATGTCTGTCCGGTACAGAGATGTCTGTTCGGTCCAGAAATGTCTGTCCGGTTCAGAAACAATCCAGCAACGATTGTCACCTACCAGCGCTTGTGATGTCCTGTCACCGTTTTTGTCCTAGGCCAAGCAGGTGTGCTGGACTCCCTATGTACCTTTTAATTGCTTCAGACGCTCACCGGCCGTAACTATTAAATACATTGAATCGGTCTGGTTCTAAACAGGATTGAACACCTTAGAGATAAAGAAGGCTAATTAAAACAGTAAGTTATAGTATTCCTACCAGGACATAAACATAAATACCTCGCATGATATCGCTTTGGTGCAATTATATCCGGGCCTATCAGTTGTGCTGAGATCTCGTGCAGCTGACAGGCGGAGACAGAGCAACACATACCTGGTGTCAGACCTCGTGGGGACACATACAAATATGCCTAAATGTGTTGTTTGGGATCAACTCGTCGCTGTTTGATTGCAAACTCATTAAAATGTTCAAATTGGAGTATTTATTACATTTGAGGCATACCGAATCCTGTATGGATAGCCGGCATTGTAGTTGAATTTAGGAATAACTTACGGACGAAGATGAAGTTGGTATTTTTTAGCATATATTTTATGGTAGGCCTGCCTTCGAAATCTTGCCGTCATCCAAAAATTATAAGCCGATCGCCATCTTCAAGTAGTTACATCGAACGACCTCTTGAGACTGCATGAGAGCATTCATTATACTCATTGCCACATGTTCGTGAGTGATGCAAATGTTCCTTGTTTCCTCTCCTCCGTCTGATAAAATCATTTGCCGGGGCACTGTTATGTTACGTACATAAACATTGGGGAGTAATCTTCCACGATCTTCGTTTTAATTCATCAACTATAAATCTTCCACGATTGCAGCCACCTCCGTAGAGCTTCTCGCTACTTTAATATTCAAATAATTTATGCAAATTAGTTGCAGGTGACTGTTCCTGCCGGTGACGGTGAAGTAAGACAATAATAACTCTACCCTGATTTATCCCACGAGGGAGCAGCACGTACGGTTACCATGTCTGCATGAACCTGTGAAAACAGGCTGGACGCACTCAGTGAAAGTAGTTGGCTGGACGCACTGTGTGAAAGGAGCAGGCTGGACGCACTGAGTGAAAGTAGTTGGCTGGACGCACTGTGTGAAAGGAGCAGGCTGGACGCACTGAGTGAAAGGAGCTGGCTGGACGCACTGCGTGAAAGGAGCAGGCTGGACGCACTGAGTGAAAGGAGTTGGCTGGACGCACTATGTGAAAGGAGCAGGCTAGACGTACTATGTAAAAGGCGCAGTCTTGACGCACTATGTTATATCATCTGACTGCACGCACTCAAGGAGGTTGTATAGGTGGAAGCGGCACAGCCAGTTGTATGAACGCTAGCGAGTGAAGCCAAGCCACCGGCCACAGCCACATGGCGGCCGCCATGCGGAGGGCAGGAATAGTAAAGTATAGATAGGGAATAATTCATTCTTTGCGCTCTAACTCAAGAGAGCAGAAGTCTATTTTGGTACGGGACATGCCAGGATTGAGCGAAACACAGACATTGCAGAGGAAGTTTGTTACATCCATTTATAACAACACATTGTTACATTCGAGTCCACTGAAAAGCATCAACTTGTTAGAAAATTGCCGACTCGTGGTGTTCTTTAGTTGCTGTACATTCGAAGTATTGCTTTTCGCAGCATTTAAGTATCTTTCTTGGAGGACTTTAGGAGCTATGCATTTTATTAGAAGGCACATGGGATTTTCCAAAGGATTACGACTTCAACTAAGGCACTTGGTCGTTTGTGACTGTTGATTAAAGTTCCATGCAGGGCAAGTTGTGGGCATCCGGCTCGATGATATCACAATTGCTTCCGTGCATTTGTGATATCAGTTTTTCGTTCGAGGTCCATGCAGCTGCAGTATCATGCTCAATGTCTCACGAAAATTGTGCTATGAAAAATAAACTAAGACGAGGAGGACAATGCTCAAGTTTTATGTAAAAAAAATCAGGATCACAGGGATAATTATTAACTTCGTCTTATTTACTAATTCCGTCAATTCAGGCAAACGTGTGCTATTAAACATACAATGGACTAAACGTTCTTCAGTGCTAACGCTGAAACCCTTCAAGAATCATCTATGTTAGCTACTAGATCTCTTCTTCTGAGTGATGAGGTGATGGGTTTTCTTGAAAATGTGAAGATAACTATTTAGTGGTCTATTATAAATAATATTCAATACGATGCGAATTTTTCATACGCGATACCTTTTTAACGAGTCTTGCAATTTGATGGGAAACATGTGGTTACCTCAACGATGCGCCCATTCTAAGCACGGTTACCTCGACGATGCGCCCAGTCTAAGCACGGTTACCTCAACGATGCGCCCAGTCTAAGCACGGTTACGTCGACGATGCGCCCAGTCTAAGCACGGTTATCTCGACGATGCGCCCAGTCTAAGCACGGTTACGTCGACGATGCGCCCAGTCTAAGCACGGTTACGTCGACGATGCGCCCAGTCTAAGCACGGTTACGTCGACGATGCGCCCAGTCTAAGCACGGTTACCTCGACGATGCACCCAGTCTAAGCACGGTTACCTCGACGATGCGCCCAGTCTAAGCACGGTTACCTCGACGATGCACCCAGTCTAAGCACGGTTTTCACTCCGAATTGGTGATTGACGCTACACAGGAACATAATATCAACTATTTTTTAAGTCTATTATGTACTTACCTAAGAAAAATGACTACGGTGTCATAAGTTTGTCGCTCAGAGCAGCCGAAGGCACTGCAAAATGACGTCATCGTAGTGATAAGCCTTCCCTCTCAGTTCATTTCAATGCATTGCCGCGCGCTGAGTTGCCCCTTCAACTGGCTTTCAGCCAGCAGACAGCCAGTCCAGCCATGCTTCACGTCCGAGCGGCGGAGCCGCTCCATCTAGCCAACCTCCTTGGACGCACTACGTGAAAGGAGCAGGCTGGACTCACTATGAGAAAGGAGCAGGCTGGACGCACTGTGTGACCGGAACAGGCTGGACCCATGCACGATTGGAGCAGGCTGGACGCGCTATATGAAGAGAACAGGCTGGACTCATGCACGATTGCAGCAGGCTGGACGCACTATGTGAACGGAACAGGCTGGACTCATGCACGATTGGAACAGACTGGACGCAGTATGTGAAGAGAACAGGCTGGACTCATGCACGATTGGAGCAGACTGGACGCACTATGTGAAGAGAACAGGCTGGTCTCATGCGCGATTGGAGCAGACTGGACGCACTATGCGAAGAGAACAGGCTGGACTCATGCACGATTGAAGCAGACTGGACGCACCGTGTGAAGAGAACAGGCTGGACTCATGCACGATTGGAGCAGACTGGACGCAGTATGTGAAGAGAACAGGCTGGACTCATGCACGATTGGAGCAGACTGGACGCACTATGTGAAGAGAACAGGCTGGTCTCATGCGCGATTGGAGCAGACTGGACGCACTATGCGAAGAGAACAGGCTGGACTCATGCACGATTGAAGCAGACTGGACGCACCGTGTGAAGAGAACAGGCTGGACTCATGCACGATTGGAGCAGACTGGACGCACTATGTGAAGAGATCAGGCTGGACTCATGCACGATTGGAGCAGACTGGACGCACTATGTGAAAAGAACAGGCTGGACTCATGCACGATTGGAGCAGACTCCACGCACTATGTGACAGTGGCACAATTCGATTGTTCTGCACAGGTTGTGACTGGAAAACCTCATACACATCATTTCCAAGCTGTATACGGGAAATAAATCTTTTCGAGTCTCTTTACAACCATCGAAATCAAGCAAACACCATAACGTATATAATATTGCATTTGTCTCTTCCGAATAGCATTGCGTAGCAATCAGTGTTCAAGAAATTTGATTCGTCGTTTTATAACAATTTAACGTTACTTTGTGAATTTTCCCGTTCATAGCGTGTGACCTAACAACTTGTCAATTTTGAGGCAATCGATGTAAAAAATCCCGTCTATGCCGTTCTCTCTCGTACATTCATTTATATCGCAAACGCTGCGTTGTTTGTTCGGTGTAATTCTCTACTACAACCCTTCATTTTTTAGTGCTGTTGCCCTGTGACTTCCTGACAAATAATGAATGGTGTACATCTGCATGAAACTTCAAAGTGTATATGTCACACGACAGTGTGCAATCTTATCTGACCAGGACAGCGCGCAATCTTATCCGACCAGGACAACGCGCAATCTTATCCGATCAGGACAGCGCGCAATCTTATCCGACCAGGACAGCGCACAATCTTATCTGACCACGACAGCGCGCAATCTTATCCGACCAGGACAGCGCGCAATCTTATCCGACCAGGACAGCGCACAATCTTATCCGACCACGACAGCGCGCAATCTTATCCGACCAGGACAGCGCGCAATCTTATCTGACCACGACAGCGCGCAATCTTATTCGACCACGACAGCGCGCAATCTTATCCGACCAGGACAGCGCACAATCTTATCCGACCACGACAGCGCGCAGTCTTATCCGACCACGACAGCGCGCAATCTTATCCGACCACGACAGCGCGCAATCTTATCCGACCAGGACAGCGCGCAATCTTACCCGACCAGGACAGCGCGCAATCTTATCCGACCACGACAGCGCGCAATCTTATCCGACCACGACAGCGCGCAATCTTATTCGACCACGACAGCGCGCAATCTTATCCGACCACGACAGCGCGCAATCTTATCCGACCAGGACAGTGCGCAATCTTATTCGACCACGAAAGTGCGCAATCTTATCCGACCAGGACAGCGCGCAATCTTATCCGACCAGGACAGCGCGCAATCTTGTGCGATACCCAATTTCAAGTTGTTAAAAGACATTTTCGATATTGCCGACTAAGATAAACACGTTCAAATACTTCATAAATGAACTTCCTTGAACACCATCATAGAGCTACTCCAACTCTAGATCTTTCCCTACACAATCTCCAGTACAATCCACGTTATAATTCTGGGCACCGCATCCGTTATTTTTATTTGTCTGGTCCGCAAGAGGAATATTCCTCCTGAAGACGGACGGTTGGAATATTCCATGCACCCGTCAGTGCTCCTTTGAGGCCAGTGCCTCAGGACTGCCTCGGAGGCTTGGACGGTACAATGTTTATGGCCAATTGTTCCAGTCGAGAAATAACGATCCTTTTTCTGCCTGTTTGAGCAGTAGCTGCGCGAAT
Organism: Gammarus roeselii; assembly: GCA_016164225.1. Classification (NCBI taxonomy): domain Eukaryota; kingdom Metazoa; phylum Arthropoda; class Malacostraca; order Amphipoda; family Gammaridae; genus Gammarus; species Gammarus roeselii. Next base: position 6,256 of record SDVV010029586.1, on the reverse strand, counting down.
ACTCTCATGCAAACACTGCACTTCTCGCATTTTTTACTGGGAACAAATTTACATATGCGGGAAACCATGCATTTTTAAATAACGTCTAGATATATTTTTCATGAATAATGATGATAAGTATGCAGTGGCTGTTTACATGTTTACCATATGTTCTTATCAGTTAAATTGTTTTCCTAGCCCCTATAGTAATAAAAGGATATTGCACATTGAAACGGATCATTTGAGTATCAGGATTGACACAACATAATCTTGACTAAACTAATCTCTACTCAACAATGTCCCCCTGCTTTGATACCGTCATCAAAATAAATATTAAGACGAAGAACTTTTCCCAGCACAAAGGTCCTTTGATCACGCAGTTTTCCTCTCCTTTTCCTGCCTCAGATGCAAATTCTGCTGATTAAATTTCAAGTGTGGCCGGCGTGGCGGTGAGGATACTGCCGGGAGGAGAAGAAGAGAGATTAGGGCGCCTGTCTTTTTCCCCTCAGAGGGTCGACTCTGAGTGTGGAAGTCCGATCTGTGTTGGACGCGATACTGTATCTAAGATACATTTTACCGTTCCTTTGTTCAATTTTCTAGGGCTAGATTTGGACATGTCATTGGAAAAAGTATCTTCAAATACGTGTCAAATTTCCCGGTGGTGGATTTCGACAAAGTATTTTTAAAAAGACATATCCTCGCGAAGCATTTTGCCCAATCTCGGTCCGGAGGCAGAACTGAGGGTCACACTGACTGCTTCTTCTTTGCTTGGTTAGAAGGTGTGCTTTTATGGAGATAAATCCATTCACCTATCATCGCGAATAGATGTTGTTGGTCCATTCACCTATTATCGCGGATAGATGTTGTTGGTCCATTCATCTATCATCGCGGATAGATGTTGTTGGTCCATTCATCCATCATCGCGGATAGATGTTGTTGGTCCATTCATCTATCATCGCGGATAGATGTTGCTGGTCCGTTCTTCTATCATCGCGGATAGATGTTGTTGGTCCATTCACCTATCATCGCGGATAGATGTTGTTGGTCCATTCACCTATCATCGCGGATAGATGTTGTTGGTCCATTCATCTATCATCGCGGTTAGATGTTGTTGGTCCATTCATCTACTATCGCAGTTAGATGTTGTTGGTCCATTCATCTATCATCGCGGATAGATGTTGTTGGTCCATTCATCTATCATCGCGGATAGATGTTGTTGGTCCATTCATCCATCATCGCGGATAGATGTTGTTGGTCCATTCATCTATCATCGCGGATAGATGTTGTTGGTCCATTCATCTATCATCGCGGATAAATGTTGTTGGTCCATTCACCTATCATCGCGGATAAATGTTTTTGGTCCATTCATCTATCATCGCGGATAGATGTTGTTGGTCCATTCATCTATCATCGCGGATAGATGTTGGTCCATTCATCTATCATCGCGGATAGATGTTGTTGGTCCATTCATCTATCATCGCGGATTGATGTTGTTGGTCCGTTCATCTATCATCGCGGATAGATGTTGTTGGTCCATTCACCTATCATCGCGGATAGATGTTGTTGGTCCATTCACCTATCATCGCGGATAGATGTTGTTGGTCCATTCACCTATCATCGCGGATGTTGTTGGTCCATTCACCTATCATCGCGGATAGATGCTGGTGTTTGATTCACAGAGTGGTAGTCGACAACTCACATTAACGTATCGATACGTGAATTAATGTACCTCTACACTACCGGTTCTTCGTAAAGGGGTTCTCCTCCCCCCCCGCCACCGACACAAATAAGCAAACTTCTGCCTACAGATGAACAAACCAGGATAGGCATGTTGAGGGGAAAGGAAGTTGATATCCCAGCGCTGACTATCAGTTTCAAACACTGCACAAAACACTGTGTTGTTCAATGCTGCAAATAAACTGTTTGTTAGGAGTGATGAACACCATCGCTACAGCTGTTGTTGAGAAAGCTCCCCTGTTGTTGCGTGGTCAGGAAGAAATACTTGTGTTCTGCCGTCATTGTGTCTCCCAGCTCTAACTGGGAGACATTGTTCCTCACAGAGCAGTTGTATTTTCAGGGGTATGATGTGCGTTATGCAAGTTTCATTTGAAGGAGTTTGGGACAGCCATCCGCTTGTCCATCCGCCTGTCCGTCCATCCGTCCGTCCGCCTTTCCGTCCATCCATCCGCTTGTCCATCCGTCCGTCCTTCTATCCGTCCGCCTGCCCGTCCGTCGGTCCATCCGTCCGTCCGCCCGCCTGCCCGTCCGTCCGCCTGTCTGTCAGCCCCCAGACCACCATTATCCTGCGTAGGTGGCACAATGAACTCTGATTTTGTATTGTTTATATATTTTCGTCAAAGATATCAAACTTTTAGCTGCGATGGTATGAAAAAAAATCCGACGAATTGTTGGGAAGTTATTTCGGTATTTCAACTCATACATTATCATCATGATTGAATGCTGTTTACATGTCATGTTCGTTTTTTTTACAATCAACAGACGATGCTGGGAAACACGATCGTTCCGGTGTGGCGAACAATGTCTAGTTGCTTTATTCCTAGTCCTAATATCCTGCAGGACGTGTGTGTTACTGCAGGCTTGCATCCAGCTGCGTGCGCAGTCAACCGCACGCCACGTTCAAGTGTCGTACTCGCCATGCAAGTCATGCACGGGGTTACATAAATCAAGCGCTGGTTCCAGGAACAATTGACTCTCACTCCCTCAGCTGGTATCCTTTAAAACACATGGCAAGGCCACTAAAACACAGAAGAAAACATGGATTCTGTGACGTCAGATTAGTGAGTGCCACGACCAGTGACAGAAGAGCAAACACAGAAGAAAACATGGATTCTGTGACGTCAGATTAGTAAGTGCCACGACCAGTGAGAGAAGAGCAAACACAGAAGAAAACATGGATTCTGTGACGTCAGATTAGTAAGTGCCACGACCAGTGAGAGAAGAGCAAACACAGAAGAAAACATGGATTCTGTGACGTCAGATTAGTAAGTGCCACGACCAGTGAGAGAAGAGCAAACACAGAAGAAAACATGGATTCTGTGACGTCAGATTAGTAAGTGCCACGACCAGTGAGAGAAGAGCAAACACAGAAGAAAACATGGATTCTGTGACGTCAGATTAGTAAGTGCCACGACCAGTGAGAGAAGAGCAAACACAGAAGAAAACATGGATTCTGTGACGTCAGATTAGTAAGTGCCACGACCAGTGAGAGAAGAGCAAACACAGAAGAAAACATGGATTCTGTGACGTCAGATTAGTAAGTGCCACGACCAGTGAGAGAAGAGCAAACACAGAAGAAAACATGGATTCTGTGACGTCAGATTAGTAAGTGCCACGACCAGTGAGAGAAGAGCAAACACAGAAGAAAACATGGATTCTGTGACGTCAGATTAGTAAGTGCCACGACCAGTGACAGAAGAGCAAAGTCGTCGAGTCAGAAACCGATTTTGCCATTTTCTGTAATTTATTCGAAGATTCCGCCGCCGTGACGTCACATAAGCCTAATTCTAGGCCTATATCTCATGATGGTGATATCAGGGCAAGAGGTAGCTATGGCGACTAAAGTTTACACATCTTATAGTTTTTTACACCATTCCGCAGTTTAACATATCAAGTACCAACATGTTGATTACAACCTTTCTCAAAGACTCAACATGAGCGCAGACTGTTGAACGGACTTCTTCTGTCCAGTTCATTCTGAAACCATAACTTAGCGTAACATTGACTTGTTTATGCATTTCAGGATTGACAGGTCGTGCTTCTGTTCCTTGATTTAGGAGGCCTGTAAATCAGGCTCACACTTTCAAGTCTCTCGTCGAGTGCTTGCTGTTTGTCTGATCTTGAGAGCGTATTTTGAAGCTGTATCGCTCGTGCTTGACCAAGACCACGCTGCGTAGTGGTGGTGGTGCGGCCGAGGGAGAATACCCACAGTGGGGTGGGTGATTAACCACAGTGAGATGTGAGAATACCCACAGAGGAATGTGAAAATACCCACAATGGGATGGGAGAATTCCCATATAGAGGTGTGAGAATACCTGCAGTGGGGTGTGAGAATACCCAGATTGGGATGTGAGATCACCCATGTTGAGATGTGAGAATACCCATGTTGGGATGTGAGAATACCCATGTTGGGATGTGAGAACACCCATGTTGAGATGTGAGAATACCCATGTTGAGATGTGAGAATACCCATGTTGAGATGTGAGAATACCCTTGTTGAGATGTGAGAATACCCATGTTGAGATGTGAGAATACCCGCACTAGGATGTGAGATCACCCACAGTAGGATAGGAATATACAGACAGTGTGGTGTGAGAATACTCACAGTGGGATGTGAGAATACCCACAGTGGGATGTGAGAATACCCACAGTGGGATGTGAGAATACCCACAGTGGGACGTGAAAATACCCACAGTGGGATGTGAGAATACCCACAGTGGGATGTGAGAATACCCACAGTTGGATTGAAGAATACCCGCTTTGGGTTTGAGAATACTCTCTGTGGGATCTGAGAATGCCCATATTGGAAAAGGAGAATATCCAGAGTCGAGCGTGAGTATACCCACAGTGGGAGATGATAGCGTGAGTGGGGTGTGATAATACCCACAATGGGATATGAGAATATCCTTAGTGGGTTATTGAAGATACTAGCACTGAATGAGGGCATCCAGGGGGGTGTGATAATATCCACAGTGAGAAATTCTCACAATGGGGTGTCAGCATTCTCACAGTGAGGCATCAGAATCCTATCACTGGTAGAGATCTTCCAGTGGGGTGTAAGAATTTCCACAGTGGGGTGTTACTATACCCACAACAGGGTGTGGAAATACCCACTGTGGGATGTGAGGATACATGCCGTGGGATATGTAGTTGCGTCGATGAGCCCAAACCAGCTGCTGCATGAGTAAAAAAATAATAACCAGAATTAACTTAGGAATTTCCTGCACCAGCTACCCGTAGTGGCACGTAACCTTGCACTATTTGAAAACAAAGTGTAGGTGCGTTTGAGAGGCGTCATAGAGGACCAGCTGCTGCTCGGGCACAGAATTGCTTTATAGTCGTGTACCTCAAAAATTAACATGGAAAATTTCGTGCACCAGCTGCCCATCGGGGCATCTAAGCTTTCATCATCTGAAAACATGGCGCATCTCGGAGGCACCCACACAGGGAGTTAAGTACTTCCTCGAAAGGAGTACCTCAACATGGGCGAACGAGCTCACGCACTCCTGCTATTTTTTTTATCATCATTTTACACCGCACCGGTTATGTCTGGATTCTTCCTTTTACCCATCCTCTATCACTGCTCCAATTCTTTCATTTTCCAAAGCGAGGGACAGTAGTTGGAGATGTGTCACGTCGCTGTCTGACCGCTGTTGAGCGCATGGATATGAACTTACCTCGATATGAACTCGCCTTGATATGAACTCGCCTCGACACGAACTCGCCTCGATCTGACCTCGCCTCGATAAGAACTCGCCTCTATATGAACTCGCCTCGACACGAACTCGCCTCGATCTGACCTCGCCTCGATAAGAACTCGCCTCTATATGAACTCGCCTCGATACGAACTCGCCTCGATACGAACTCGCCTCGATATGAACTTGCCTCGACACGAACTCGCCTCAATTTGAACTCGCCTCGATACGAACTCGCCTCGATATGAACTCGCCTTGGTGTGAACTCGTCTCGATACGAACTTGCTTCAACACGAACTCGCCTCGATACGAAGTCGCCTCGACACGAACTCGCCTCGGCATGAACTCGCTTTCGAATAGAATATATCTTGCAAATCTCTGACTAACCTCAAGGCGTTATAAGCACTCATAGTCGTCATTAACCACACATGATCCCTTGTATGAGATTGCCAACACGTCTCTTCTACTCCATCTCCTACCTTTCGTCTCTCAATCCTTCCTCCCAGTCTATATTGCTCCTGTTTGCACCCTTCTTCTCTCCCGGGTGTTAGGTGGCCCGGTCACCACATTCCTCACCCCCCGGGGCTCCTACACGCTATATCCTCTAACAGTCGCTTCATGGTAACAGACGAGGTATGCACACTCGTATCCAATGCTCGCAGTGTACTAGTCATTTCAAGAAAAGAACATACACTTTAGCAACTCCTGCGCAAAAGTGTCCGACGTTGCTGTCTGTAGACTTAGGCATAAGAATGTGTTTGTTTATTGCTTAAAAAAACTTTATGTTTTTATGCCTGTGGGAAAGACGTTCGAAGAAGAATGCTCACGTTTAAGTATGCACGAAA
>SDVV010029585.1:0-11791 GCA_016164225.1 Gammarus roeselii | reverse complement strand
TATGTGTATATATATATACATATATACACATTTGTCTATAAAAGTTTCTGTCTAAAGCGTTGCTTAGCCCTCTTTGTTGAGACAAGCCGGTTCGTAGCATTGCCATATGAATTATTTCTTTCTTGAAAGTGTAAATCACCACAAGTTTATTTTGAAATCACTGCAGAAGTGTCTCGCTCTGCCCACATTTTATTATAGGATTCATTTTACGATGCTGTCACGTTTCGAATGTGATGCTTCTGTATTCTAATAAAATTTAGCAATGAGTTTTTCCCAATTCAATGTAATATTGCTATCTATATACTTACCAAATAAACATAACAGGATCTCTCCGTGTTGTCCTTCATCACCGTCGCGAGATAAGATTGGAATGACCTGAGATGACTCGCTGCAGCCCAACATCATTGCTGCTGAAAGGTCGGCCATCATCTCTTATGCGCGGGAGCAAGTTGCGGATAGTAACTGATACCGCTCAGAGGTATCCTAGGTTCACCCGCCTTTCCGTTACCTTGTCCACCAAATTCCAGCTGTCCCCTTGCATATGTGAATTTTAGCTGCACCGTACTCTCAAAGTATACTATCATCACTTCCCCCTTTTAGTTAACAGTTATGCTCACACCCTTGGTGCACCAAGAGGTTAACCCCCCTCACTCCCCCCCACACCATATTGAACTCAAGCCCAATTGAAGATTTAAGGCAAGAGGTGCAGGAGGCGAAAGACGTTATGAAAGCCCCTGGTTTGGATGGCGTTGCGACCGAGTGCCTGAAGAAGGGTGGAGTAACGATTGTCGAATGGTTGGTGAGGGTACTGAACTTGTGTTTTATGGCGGGCGTGGTACCGATTGAGTGGCGCAGTGCCTGCATTGTGCCGCTATATAAGGGCAAAGGAGAAAAATGAATGCTGCAACTCGAGAGGCATCAGTTTGTTATGTGTGGTTGGTAAGTTGTAAGGGAGAGTGCTGATCGAAAGGATTAGAGACTGTACGGACTGCGCAATTGGAGATGAACAGTGTGGCTTTAGGAGTGGTTGAGGGTGTACCGATCAGATTTTTGCTGTGAGAAGTACCTTTGCCAAAAGAAAAGATGGGTTCTGGGCCTTCATGGATCTGGAGAAGGCATACGACAGGATTGACAGGGAAGAGCTTTGGAGGGTGTTGCGTTTGTATGGAGTGGGCGGACATCTTTTGAAAGCGGTGCACAGAGTTTCTATGCTGGCAGCCGAGCATGTGTCAGAGTGGGGAGCGAGGTGAGTGATTGGTTCACAGTGAAAGTGGGACTGAGACAAGGCTGCGTGATGTCTCTGGCTATTCAACCTCTGCATGGATGGAGTGGTCAGGGAACTGAACGCGAGAGTGCTGGGTCGTGGCTTGAAACTGTCGGAAGCGAATGGGCGGAGTTGAGCCAGTTGCTATTTGCTGATGATACGGCCCTGGTTGCGGATTCAGAGGAGAAACTATGTAGGCTAGTGTCTGAGTTTGGTAGAGTGTGTGAGAGGAGGAAGCTTCGAGTGAACGGAGGTAAGAGTTAAGTAATGAGATCCTCGAGGACTGTCGATGCCTTCAAAATTAGTGTCACCCTAAATGGAGAGCTGCTGGAGGAAGTTCAGTGTTTTAAGTATCTGGGCTCCCATGTGGAGATTAATGAACTGGTGGAAACGGAAGTGAAGGCGCGAGTGAAGGAGGGTGTAAAAAGTTGGGTGCAATGAAGAGTGTAATGAGCTGTAGGACGTTGAGGAGGGAAGCAAAGAGAGGGCTGTAAGAGGGTGTTGTTGTCCCACCTGTTCTTTACGGAGCTGAGACTTTGGGGGGGCGAGACCAGAGGAGAGAAGACGGTTGAATGTTTTCGAGATGTAATGTTTGAGGAGCATGGCTGGAGTAACGCTGAGAGAACCGGATCACCAACGACGTGGCTTGAATCAGAACAGGGATGGTGAAGAAGTTGGAGGACAGAGTGGATTCGCTTGTTCTAAGATGGTTCGGGCACATGGAGAGGATGGATGAAGGGAGATTGGTGAAAAGGGTGATGAATACGGAGGCGAGTGGTCGCAGGCCTAGAGGTAGACCGAAGTTTGGGTGGATGGATGGTGTTAAGCAGGCGTTAGGAAGGAGAGACGTGAAAGTGGAGGTGGCAAAAGAGCGTGCAATGAACAGGCCTGAGTGGAGAGTAGTTGTGAATGATTGATTTTGACGCTGCTCTGATGTGCTTTTCCGCACATGGTATCCCGCTGTCGGGATGGTCTTGGTTGGGGGGGCCGGCCATTATGATGCGGTGGGGGTAAACCAGTGAAAACTGTCGGGCCCTGCTGCTGACGGCGGATCCTCGGACTACACTCGTGACCCAGATTGTATGTTGCAGGGATACCGGCCGGACCCTTTGGCACAAAAGGGCTAAGTTGTGTGAGGTTCGCCTTGCCGTCGGCCATCACCCTTTCTGGGGGATGCGGCCTTGTGTCTGTATCTGTGATGCTTTGCTGTCAGAGCAGACTCAGCCCGTTTAGCCGTAAACCTCGTACCGGTCTCGAGGATTTTACCTGTGCGCACTAGCGTGCGTACACATTACTCTTGAAGTTTTGAGTGGTTGGAGGCGGGGATTCGATTCGTTTCGTCTGAGTCTTTATCTTTCCTGGTTGAATAAAAATACATTAACTGAACTAGACCGCGTAGCTATAAACATTTAGTTGCGTTGCTGTCTGAGCTTACTTTGTCCGTGTAACCGCAAACCTTGTACCAATCTCGACGATGCTGCCTGTACGCACTAGTGCGCATACATATTACTCATGAAGTTCTAAATGATTGAAAGCGGAGGTCCGTTTCTTCTAAAGGTTATTCTTTTGCTCACTAGAGTGCGTCTGACACGACTGATTAGTTCAAATAAGTTTTACTTTGACAACGTTGTTTTTATTGCACACAGAGGTGTGCGAGCCTACTGGAATCCATGATTATTGAGCCCTACGGGGGTAGCCAATTATGACCCACGTTGAGGCTCTGGTGGAAATGGGGCCAAAATCAAATCAAACCCAAACCTTTCCAACCGAATTCTAAAAACTACAAAAAGCTAGAAATTGTCATTCCGAACTAATCAGCACAACCTGTTCAAATGACGAGCCCGACTTTCCCGAACACATGAAAATCACATTCAATACCAAAGTGTCTAGACATTATTACATATAGCTACTTTACGAGGAGAACTGGGCTCAATCACTGGCCGGCCAGCTGCAAACATCACCACCAGCGGTGATAAAAGCTACTGTACTGACTTCATCTTGACAAAGCTAATATTTTCGCGCACGAGGTTGTGTGGACTTACCTAAACCAACGACGGTCGCGCCCTACGGGGGAGCCTATTATGACTCACGTTGAGGCTCTGGTGGAAATGAGGCCCAAATCAATCAATCAATCAATAAAAGCTACTATATCATCAGAGTAAACACAAAATGTCAGAGCGACGCTCTTATCTCTTGAACCAGCCTGTGACAAGAAGCATGCACAATCACACCACACCCAACCTATGACAAGAGTGCCGGCATGATTTACTTTCAGAATCACCGGAAGAGCTAGAGGAATTTATCACCGAAATTGTGCAATACGAGGGAGGACTGTGGACCAAACAAAAACCGGAGAATTCATAACACCGAAAGAGATGGCCCTTTAGGTAAAATTACCCCGACAAAATACATAAACGTACCTTTTCTTGCCTCTTGAACCGAGGTTACCTCCCTCCCTCCTTTGCCAGACGTCCGATACATTGCTATAAATACCTGATACACGAAACAAAATAATCCTGGATGACTGTTCGAACTGTTCCCTAGACGACCATGACAGAGGGGCTAAAGGTTAGTCTAACCCACGTCGTAAGATCCAAACAAAGCACCGCCATATAAAAAAATGCCCATGTTGATAAACACTAAAAAATCGTTGAACTACATCGGTCCTTCAATTCCACCAAACTATTACATACATTTTTGCTGCAGCCCTACAAATGACTTTGTGCGCTTTTGTGGCCGGTTTGGAATTTGATTACAGATACAGACGCTAGGCCGCATCCCCAAGTAAGGGGGGGTGGCCGACGGCAAGGCGAATATCCCACCCTCATACGCTCAAACTCACCCAACTTAGCCCTTTTGCGCTAAAGGGTCCGGCCGGTACCCCCGCAACATACACTCTGGGTCACGAGTGCAGTCCGAGGATCCATTGTCAGCAGCGAGGCCCGACAGTTTTCACTGGTTTACCCCCGTCGCGTCTTAATGGCCGGGCCCCCCCTACCCACGACCATCCCGACAACGTGATGCCAAGGGTGGGAAAGCACATCAGAGCAGCGTCAAAATCAACCATTCTCCACTCCCGCCTGTTCATTGCACGCTCTCTCGCTACTTCCACATTCATGTCTCTCCTTCCTAACGCCTGCTTCACACCATCCATTCACCCAAAATTCAGTCTACCTCAAAGCCTGCGATCACTCGCCTCCGCATCCATCACCCTTTTCACCAATCTCTCTTCGTCCATCCTCCCCATGTGCCCGAATCATCTAAGAACTCGCGAATCCACTCTAGCCTCCAACTTCTTCACCCTCTCTGTTCTGATTCGAACCACATCGTTGGTGATCCGGTCTCTCAGCGTTACTACAGCCATGCTCCTCAAACATTTCATCTCGAAAACATTCAACCTTCATCTTTCCTTTGCTCTCACCCCCCAAGTTTCAGCTCCGTAGAGCACAGTTACGACAACAACACCCTCATACAGCCCTCTCTTTGCTTCCATCCCCAACGTCTTACAGCTCATTACCCAACACTTTTCACCCCTCCTCCACTCGCGCCTTCACTTCAGTTCCCACTAGTTCAGTTATCTCCACATGGGAGCCCAGATACTTAAAACACTGAACTTCCTCCAAGAGCTCTCCATTTGGGGGGACACTAATTTTGCTCGCATCTACAGTCCTCGAGCACCTCATTACTTTACTCTTACCCACGTTCACTCGAAGCTTCCTCCTCTCACGCACTCTACCAAACTCAGACATTAGCCTACATAGCTTCTCCTCTGAATCCGCAACCAGGGCCTTATCATCAGCAAATAGCAACTGGCTCAACTGCCAACTCCGCCCATTCGCTTCCAACAGTTCCAAGTCACGACCCAACACACTTGCGTTCACCTCCCTGACTACTCCATCCATATAGAGGTTGAACAGCCTTGTCTCAGTCCCACTTTCACTGTGGACCCATCACTCACCTCGCTTTCCACTCTGACCAACGCTCGACTGCCAACATAGAAACTCTGCACCGCTTCCAACAGCTGTCCGCCCTCTCCATACAAACGCAACACCCTCCACAGTGCTTCCCTGTCAATCCTGTCGTATGCCTTCTCCAGATCCATAAAGGCCCAGAACACATCTTTTCCTTTGGCAAGGCACTTCTCACAGACCTGTCTCACTGCAAAAATCTGATCAGCACACCCTCTACCACTCCTAAAGCCACAATGTTCCTCACCAATTACGCAGTCCGAACAGTCTCTAGTCCTTTTGATCAGCACTCTCCCGTACAACTTACCAACCACACCTAACAGACTTATACCTCTCAAGTTGCAGCATTCATTTTCATCTCCTTTGCCCTTATATAGCGGAACAATGCAGGCACTGCGCCACTCAATCGGTACCACGCCTGCCACAAAACACAAGTTCAGTAACCTTACCAAGCATTCGACAATCGTTACTCCACCCTTCTTCAGGCACTCTGTCGCAACGCCATCCAAACCAGGGAATTTCCCTGCTTGCATCACCCCCACCGCCTCCTGCACCTCTTCCCTGGTAATGTCCGCCACAAGTCTTTCTACCAAAACTAGCATCCGAGCACCACCAACCACAGCAACAATGTCAGCTTCTCTGTCATCCTCGACATTCAACAACTCATCAAAATACTCGGCACACCTCTTCCGTGCATCACCACTTTCCAACAACAACTGGCCGTTTTCATCTTTAACCACTTCCTCCTTTCCGGTCTCTCCCTTTCTCACCCTCTTCACCTCCTCCCAGAACATCTTTTTGTTCTCCTCAAAATTCTGGCACAACCGTCTGCCCCATCTGGCACCAGCGTCCCTTTTGGCTCTCCTCACCACCCGCTTCACCTTGTTTCTCCTCTCTCTCTTAATTTTGGGTGGATGGATGATTATTCATTTTATAGATCATTACCACTCTATTATAGTATTTTATTTATTATTTCGTGTGCTCTGTTATTTATCTGTGCCCTTTTTTAATGGTGATCTATTTTGTATTAGTTTTATAATTATGTATCGTTAGACGCCCGCAGGGGCCCTGCATGGTGGCGAGCGACGACTTCGCGTTAGGTCCCGGTGGAGCGCGGAAGCGGCTACTGCTCCTTCTACGTTAAACCTACTCGGGATCTACGCTAAACCTACTCGGTATCTAAGTTAAACCCACTCTGTATCTACATTAAACCTTGGGGTGGATGGATGATTATTAATTTTATAGATCATTAACACTTTATTTTAGTATTTCTTATTTCGTGTGCTCTATTATTTATCTGTGCCCTTTTTTAACGGTGATCTATTTTGTATTAGCTATATAATTATCTATAGTTAGATGCCCGCAGGGGCCCTAGGTGGACTTTGCGGTGTGTTAGTTAGTCTAGTTCAACCTACGGGGGGAGAATTTGCACTCTCCCGGGCGCCTAATAAATGTCCGAGCACAGCTAAGCGATATGATGGCTGAAAGGTGAATACATGTTGCTGTTGATCTTGGACAGTGAAAGTCTTGAATGGCACTTAGCGTGGAGAGGACGAGGCGAGTCGAGGCAGTTTGAGGCGAGTGGAGACGAGAATCGAAACCAATTGAAACTGAAAAAAGCAACAAAAGAGTGGTAAAGAAAAGGTTGAAAAAAATGTAAACGGTAAAAAAAAAAATCAAGGTTAGTTTTAAGTTAGTGAATATATTCGTATATACAACATGATTAAATTTTGAGGAGGCCCTACCTTCATTACCCAGAACCCCGGGTAGAAGCCGGGGATCAAACAATGGGCAGGACCATGCCCTATCGGAGAGGGGCTGACGGCCCCTCCAGAGCGTCGCACTCAAACAAGTCTGTAAGAAAGAAAGACGAGCCCCTAAGAAATTTCTCATCGATAGGAGACCTGACTCAGGTCGTAACCGACGACACAGATAAACGCGTTTCGAAGCTGGACGCGAATATAACCGAAATGCTGAGTACTCTGGGCAAGATGTGCAAAAAGATAGGCCTTCCCGAGCTGGAGAAAGAGGACTGCCCGGTGCCCTCCAGTGAAGTTGGAGAACGTCTCACCAAACTCGAGAACCTTTGTGCAATTATGAATGCCCAACTGAAAGAGCTGATGAAGAGGATAGAGGCCAGGGAACCCGTAACCTTTTCGTGGTCTTCCGCCTCTGCCCTTTCCGATAACATCGCTCTCCTCCCAGTCGAAAATCGAAACGCTTGAACACCAAAAAACCCAAAGAGGAGACAATACACACGATTTGATGACCACAACCTATTCAACAACGGCCCTAAATTCCCCGAACACTTGAAAATGACATTTGATGTCAATGACAGACCGGATATTTGCCCATATAAACTACGAGAAGAACTGGGCTCTATGACTGGCCGTCCAATTCTCAACATCACCGCCAGCGATGACGATAGCTTTACCATTAAAGTAGACACAAAACTTCAAAGTGACACTATACTCTCCGAAAACAGAATATGCGGAAAACCTTGCAAAATTATACCACACCCAACTTTTTCCATGAGTTCAGGCCTGATTTACATCGAGAATCTCCCGAGTGATGAAGTCAACGAATTCATCACCGGACTCGTCCAATACGAAGAATGTATAGTTGAAGCGAAAATCGCACCAAAACTCAAACCGAAAAGAAACACCACCACGGCCCTTCTGCTTGAATTCAATTGCCCCACCCCACCTAACTACATAGATATACCCTTCTTTGACGCCAAAACCAAGGTTACACCTTTCGAAAGACGTCCGATGCGATGCTACAAATGTCAGAAATACGGACACACGAGCCAAAATTGTAACGCAAAGTAAACTGCCACCCTACGGGACACGAAGACTGCCCCCAGAATAAGACTGAGAGAGATATCCTGCAATGCCAAACTGAGCACAAAGTCGGGCGACGAGAGGCTGCGGCCGCGATTCGCTCCCCCCCAAGCTGACCCTCCCACCCAGGAGAGAATATCAGCATCATTCCCTACTCACTTCCTCATAACGCTTGTAGATAGTGGTGCAACCAAAGTTGCCCCTTCAATGAACTCGCTTTCCAAACAACTGGGAGGCAGACCGATAAACATTAACCGACAGGGCAAGAAGTATCTGGCCCACGTCGTTAATATTGAGCAAAGTAACGCTATACAAGGGATTAACAAAATAGACAAACACAAGGTAGCTGTCGAGTTCTGCTGGAGTTCTGCTGCGTTCTGCGTTCGAGTTCTGCTGGATCCCTGGACACGCGGGAATAAAAGGAAACGAGCGCGCCGATTCCCTCGCTAAACTAGTGTCTACTCAGCAAGAACAATTCATCGCAATATATTACCGAGACTGGTTCTCAGTCATCAACTCGCGTCTAACATCACGATGGAACGACTCCTGGAAACAGAGTGGGCAAAAAATGCTTGCAGATAAACCATCCGTGGTAGAGTGGGACACCAGTTTTTCTAACAGGGGAGACCAAGTGTTCGTTAACCGTCTATGCACAGGACACACGTGGATAACCCACAACCACCTAATGGACGTAGACATGGGACCGGACGCACCACCATGCCCCTGTTGCCACCAAGTCACAATTAGCGTGAAACACTTACTTTTGGATTATGATGCACTCGCAGCAGCCCGACGAGCCTTCTTGAGCCCCCCGTGCAACATACAACGCCTGCTCACAGAAACAGAACACCGAAAAAAATGATCGCTTTCATAAAACACACAGGATTAAATGACGACGTATAAAAATAACGAAGTTTGAATCATCTCGGATCCTGAACTCGCTGTCCTCCCTGCGTATTAATTATGAATTTTAACTTAACTCCGCGCGCGAAGCTACGCAGAATCAACGGATCGTCATGCCCTACGGGGGAGGACTCGGTGACTGCACGTTGGAGCTCCGGTGGGGAGCATAGGAGGCTGCTACTACTCCTCTACGTTAAACCTATTCTGTGTCTGCGTTGAACCTGCTCTGTAAATGTTAAATTTACTTTGTACCTATGTTAAATTTACTTTGTATGTCTACTCTGTATCTGCGTTATACCTACTCTGTATCTGCGGTAAACCTACTCTGTACATATGTTGAAATTACTTTGTATCTATGTTAAGTTTACTTTTGTATTTGCGTTAGGCCTACTCTGTATCTGCGTAAAACCTACTGTGTCTACGTTGAACCTACTCTGAATCTACGTTGAACCTACTCTTAATCTACGCTTCACCTGCACTGCCACTCTTCAATTGCGCTACGGGGGAGTCTTCACAAACCGGAAAGTCTCCTACAAACTAAGAATTCACAATAAACCGTTCTCCATCCACAAACTACAGTATATCTTAGACTTAACTCGTGAAAATTCACCTACCCCTGACAGAAGGGACATCAATGTGATCAAACGTCTCCTTGAAGGTGCCCTCAAGCACTTCCTAAAACTCTTCAACAGATTGTATCAACTCTGTTTCCCAAGTCCAGTGACGAGCATCATCCCGATATCCCTAACCCTGAAAATGCTAAGGTGAGGCTCAAAACAGACGCCCTTACTAGAGTCGTCTGTAAGTCAATGGAAATATGGTTAACTGGCGCCTTGTCAACCTCCAGTTGTAGTAGTAGTTTGATTTATTTTCCACCGGAGTCCCAACGCGAAGTTGATGCAGACTCCCCCGTTGGGCAATTTAATAGTGGTAGAGTAGGTGCAGCGTAGATTACCAGTAGGTCCAACGTAGATTCAGAGTAGGTTCAACGTAAATACCGAATAGGTAGTAGTAGATACCGAATAGGTTTAATGTAGATACAGAATAGATTTAACGTAGATTCAAAGTGGGTTTAACGTAGATTCAGAGTAGATTTAACAAAGATTCAGTGCAGGTTTAACGTAGATTCAGAGTAGGTTTAACGAAGATTTAGAGTAGGTACCGCCCTACGGGGGAGTCAGCATTAACTTCGCGTTTGGACTCCGGTGGAACATGGAAGCAACTACTACTACTACTCAGAGTAGGTTTAACGTAGATTCAGAGTTTGTGTAATGTCGATTCTGAATAGGCTCAACGTAGATTCAGTAGTAGGTTTAACGTAGATACAGAGTAGGTTTAACGTAGATTTGGGAGGAAGGAGCAAAGATTCCAGGATTCAGAGGGGCCTCAAGTGGGTCCTACAGTTTCTTTAAAGGGTCCTGAAGTCTCAAGGGTGTCCCAAAGGGCCTCAGAAGGATCTAAGTGGGTCCTCCCACATCCTCCTGGTCCTCCAAGTCCCCCAAGTTCCCGAAACCCCGAGTCCCACGGGCCCCACGAGTGTCCCACTTCCCTGGGAAACTCTTTCTCAACCAACCTCGATATATATAATAATAACAAATGCAAAATTTATCACTATAAAGAAAGGGCCGAGAAAAATAATAGAGGCCCCGAAATAGGAAATTAAATAATATTAAAATAAAGTGTTATTGATCTATAAAATGAATAATCATTCATCCACCCCAATGTCAACCTCCAAATGCATACAGGCCCCGACGACATCCAGAGCAGCGCCAGCAAAAGCCACTCCACGACAAAACGCCTCTCTCGAATAAAATCAGGAATTCGTCTGAGAGGAACATGAGTTTTTCTCACCACGAATCATCTAACTTATCCAGAACGGAACCTTCAAGGTCAACGTCAACAACATTTTATTGCCATCGTGTCCCCAGCAGAAACGTTGAGGCTTCGGTGGAAATGAGGCTTAATCAAATCACGTTGAGGCTCCGGCGGTAATGACTCTAATCAAATTCACTGAAAAGGGAATGACTATCGAATAAGATAGGAAGAGACAAAAGTGTGGAGTTACTGAGAGCGTGCAATGGATATGCGTGAGTGGAGAACTGTTGTGAATGAATGAGCGGACGTTACCATGAAGTTTTGGGGTGGATGGATGATTATTCATTTTATAGATCATTACCACTGTTGGAATTTGTGTCTTAACGCTCCCGTGCCACTTAATAACTGAGAACCCCCTATATAGCACAGGCTGGTCCCTAGTTTGTGCTAAGACCTTAAACCGCACGTTTGCTTGCATTACCTATATTAATCTAAATTAAAGTAAACTCGGTAAAGCCGGTCAAGAGGCCTCTAAAGTTAACTCCCTGGCCCCTGGCGCGAAACAGAGGGCCGATGGGGAGTCGGAAGAAACTCCATTCGGGAGGGACCAGCATCCCCTCCAGAACACCGGAGACCAAGACTACATCTGCCAAGAACATCAGCTTCGCCAAGATGACCAGCACCACCTCGGAGGACGACGACCGGAGAGACGGCCGCATCGACGAGTTGACCAAGAACGTCCAGGAAATACTAATCCTGCTGAGCCAAGCGACCGGCCTCTCTGAACAGAAAGCAGAAGTCCTCGCCGCAGAACCAAGCACAATTGACGATCGTCTGACGAGACTCGAGGGTCATGTCAAGACTATTTTCCTCCATATCCACGAACTAATAAAAAACAAACCAACTAAAGAACCCGCAACTTATACAAGTACCTCCACCTCTACATCTGACGACAACTTCGACAACTCTTCACCTCGCCAGAATCCCAACAGAACTCC
>SDVV010029584.1:0-11791 GCA_016164225.1 Gammarus roeselii | reverse complement strand
TGTGAGATATCATACATAAATGTATGCAGGAAAAAAGGAAGTCTGCTTTGGGAAACAAATGTGGACGCGTTACATTCGTATGTAAGTGAGTTTAGGAGGGGGAGGGGATAAGAGAAGCAAATCTCGATAATTTATTTGATCCAAGGGTAAAATCTTCATCATGATTGTAATACAGCTGAGGTAGTGGACACCAGATTAAACCTAAGAACAAAAGAGAAACTGGAACGTATGCAAAATTTCTCAATGATGAATCTCAGAATGACTTTGAATTGGAAAAGATTCGAATAATTAAGATCAAGAAGAAGGTGTAATACATTTATTGACATAGGGGAACGGAATAGCCTTTGGTATCCGCATCAAAGATATGATGGATTTTGAGAGTATACTGAAATATAGTGATGAAAAGTACTGTTGGATGACGAACAATGCTGTTTAAATATCAAAACCAGGTATATGATAATGATGATGACAGCAAGGTCTGTAAATAATGCTAATAAATACTAATAAAAACTCTGTATGTTCTCAATGAAATGTTTATATTATCCTAAACTCGAAGGTCAAGTAATGAATTGTGAACATCGTGACAGTCGGAGGTAACATTGAATCTTCGAAATCAGTAGAAAAAAATTTGTTTCAAGGGTTGAAATGATGCCAGAAAACCTAGCTTCAAGGTAAATGATCTAGATGTGTTACAGTATGGTATGATATAAATCAGCGTCCGATCAGATCTTGAAACGAAGTCATCGTTAAGGATAAGAAAAATATAGGCAAGAGAAAAAATAAAACGTCAGAGATGCAAGTTGTCAAAGGTTGAAGAGTTAAGCGGAGATATTGAAGTAAATTAAGAACAAACATGTGTGAGACTATGTGTCCGTTTGTATGAAACTGAATACAAATTTGAAATAAATGTGGCATTCAATCCATCCAAGTTTGAAAATGGGGCGATTCTCTGGTACCATATATGACTCGAGAATGACAACGAAATAAATAACATGTATGTTAGAGTGATGATTAGAGTTGTATGGAGGGGATCATATGTATATATCAATGACTGAATACCGTACGTAAGGTCAGGTCAGGTTATGATGGGTGTGAATAATATGTTAAAGTGTCGTAGAATTGTGTCAAAATCAAAAATAATATGAATTACCCGTAACATTCAAACCATCTAAGATTGAAAATGGGTCCTCTCTGATAACTTATATGGGATGAGAGTGACAACAAATCAAATATCACATATGTTAAAGTATTATTTACAGTCGTTTGGAGGGCTTCATATGTATATAGCAATGACTGAACACCATACATAAAGTTAGGTTATGTTAGGTTTTGATGGGTGTGAATTGGCTAGATCAAAATGTAGAGCCAAGTGGAGAGGATGAAAATGAATATATCATAAATCGATTAAAAGTTACAAATTTATGCACGAAAACTCGATCGATACTATATAATTCCTGGATAGAAAAGGATAGGATAGGTTAAGATGCTTAGTTCTTTTCATCTATCATGACGTGAAGGTGGTCCACAATGAAAATCTTGTAACAATAACAAGGGATTTTGTTCTAATGAAAAAAAACATATATCAGAGTTAAATTGCCTCAGATGTTAACCGATCCTGTATATGCAATCAAAATGTGTGTGTGTGTGTATGTCTACATTGTATCGGTAACTATCCCTGTAAACGAAGTCATTATACCGTGCCCCGTTCCTGGATATATGCGTACAAAGCGTAAATGTGTGTACCTGGTATGTGACATTAGAAGAAAAACTACGAAAAATAGAGCCGTGTGGGAGGGATTTAATATGTGCATCGCACAAAAGAATGATTAAATATCATACATATCCATCAAACTTGAATGAAAATATATAATTATTGGTTAGAATGACTAGATCTTTGAACCTAACATCGCGTATAACTGACCCACATTAAAAAATGTAACAGATTGAAGTGCATTAGTGTTCTTGGATCCTACCTGCTGAGTTTCATCCGAACATGTAACAGAGCTATCGATGAATTCTGGAATCCAAACATCTGCAGAAGGTTTTTTGTTGGATTAAATTGGAGAAAAATGTATTCAACTGCTTTTGATATGATAAATATACAGTCCTAGTAAAGAGATTCATACATATCAATATCATACATAACCATCAAACTTGATTAAAAAATACATAACTATTGGATAGAAAAGGTTAAGTTGCCTAGGTAATAATGTATTCGTCATTGTATGGTAACCCATTTTGCATTCATCAATATTTGATCTATGTTATCGTACATTGATATATATCTCGCTAATTATGTGCCTTAGACATGGTTTATATCCTAGATCTTGTGTATTGCGGACCTTACAATGCAGATCTGTATGAAAAAATTGTTAGAGTGGATTTATTCAATATTTGATATAATAGACGAAAATGGAAGGAGCAAAACGTCCAACACTAAAAAAAATCATATTCCAACAGTAAAACCGTACATAAATCTTGCTAACGCTTTAACATTCGTAACACTCACTGACGTATGGGGTAAGCTTACATAAACGTTTTGAACACGAAAGTCCGCAAACGAGCGATAACCTAATATTACTCGGGACTGGTCGATATTACTGGACTTGTAACAAGCGAAGTGAAAAAAATGTATATAAAAATGTAAGCACACAATTTGCTAAAGATTGGTAAAACTACAGGGTCAAGTGGTTAGATTTGATAAGGATGAAGGTTAAATCAATGAAGAAAAATACCTAACACAAGTATGAAACGGGGAATAATATGCAATACTTGGTCATTTTAGGTTAGAATGAGTTAGGATTATGGCCATCATTATAGACCTTCAGTGAAAAATGTTAAAGTGGATCTGGTGAATGGTCGAAAAAGTCAAATATTCTGATTGGGAACGCAGTCTCATAACAAAAGCCTGAATTAATCAAAAACTTCTATGTGGCTAAACTGCAAACAGAAAACAAACATTTATAAAAGTAAGACTTGCGGGAATAAGCATGTAGCAATGACCTGCTATTGGATAACTTTATTGAGATGTACATTCAATTATTGAAGAATTTCAACACTAACATTCAACACAATCCGGCAGAATAGTTCTCCAAGGTAATATGGAACCGGACCCAAATCCAATATCGGGAGTGGAAACACACAATTTTTTAATCATTTCATCCAAAAAGCGTATTTTATACCCAACATCCCATGAAAAAAGGCAAATTTATATCTAATACTGATATATTCATTTGATATCAAATCAAAAATATACACCAACATCTAAAATAAATAGCTAAATAAGTTTTTCTACTCTACCCTAAGCAACAACGATTAACTATTATATGCGGTGTATCCTACCGCATCCAGATGATGAATCCTACTCCGAAATCCGACGTAATCTGGTTCATGACTAAGATCGTATACTAACATAACAGCCATACCGAAAATAACTGACATTTAACGCTGAGTTAATGTGAAAAATGTTATTTTATACTATCAAGTCTTTCAAATCTATAACAAATTTCTAGACTTAACAGATGCTATGCGTCTAGGAGTACAAATCCAAGCCTACTGTGTCATAAAAATGAACTCTATAATGCTTTACTAGGTCACTTCGCAGCAATCTACCACTGATATATAACAAATTTAGAGGTAACTTACAGTCATGATACGATGCCACAGACGTACCTGCATCTGTTAACCCATCGTCTCTGAACTGCCTCGAACAAAGATACATCCTGGACATAACCAAAATCTAGACACATGTACAGTGGTCAAGAATGAGTCTCAGAGAGTGTGTGGCCATAAAAAGCTTGGGTTCTGTTTACTGATGACTTAAGTAAAACGCTACAAACCCATGCAACTCAAAATCGACGTCTACAAGAACGGACATAATTCACGTTGAACATGGATGAAGTCCAAAATGACAACCAAAGAGAATAAACCATCTTTACACAAGGACCCATCCATCCAGAAAATTATCATCTAAACGTTAAACTACACATTTGCTAAGGATCAATGACGAAAATTCCACAAAGATGCAGTACGGACTTACACCTCTTAAACATACATTACTATGATTCTCGTGGAAAAAAAAACATAACATCAGGAACATATATAAGAAAAGCTAAATAAGGTTCTCTACTCTGCTATCATTCACATAAAAATTGTACTACATTATGGTATCCATCCTAATAAATCGGTCCATTTACACAAACAAGCATAAACAGAATGAGCTTTTGCCTAGGGGAGTCTCTAACTCTTCCTAAATATTGATGAATGGTCGTACAATACATATACAGTACCCTAACAGTAAGACCAAATTTGTAACAAATGGTCTGTTCTAAATGTATAATAACCACGTCAAATATTGTATCAGGATGAAAGAAGATATATAAATCACTATAAATGAACAAAATGTAACTAAATTAGACCTGAAATAATGTTCTATATTGTAGACACAAACGTAATATATCCTAAATTGTATAAATAACCAACAGATTGCATTGAAGATGGAAATTCAACAGAGAAGCTACAAAACTGAAAGACCTGTACTAAAACTCACGAGATAAAACAAAGCAAGAAGATTAATTCTCTACCATTCCCAAAACATACATTAAACGTGATGAATGAGAATGAACAATCATGTAACCAAACAAACAAGAAATGTGTATAAGATACCAAGACATGCAGGCGACGTAACTGAAACCTACACTAAATACGGTATAGTACATACAAAATCTAATGAAATTAGCCTCAACATCAGTCCATAACAGGGCTGAATTAACATCTCTTTAACTAAAGTAACCACGGTTTAATCGTAACAGATGTGTTATATATACATATAAAACTACCACAATAATGCAACAACCGACCCCCTTATGCCTGAAATAATGTGGATGCTTCAAACCTAAAATGCCCTAAAATGCCTAAAACTGTATGAGTTAACTGATCGAAATTCCGAAACAAACAAATTCAACTTAAATCAATCGATCATTACTAAGTATATATATAACATAATATTTCAACTTACAGTAAATCCATATCGTTCAGGTATTTTCGCTATTGGAAAAACGCGTCAATAGAACACTGATATAACTCTTTCAAAACTGGGGAATGCAATATGGGGTAGATAGATTCTCGACCGTAGGTGCTGCATCATCCCACAATACATACCTAAACTCGCCAATAATCATACTAATACTCCATACTAATCCTATAGATAATATATACATATGAAATAAATAGATGGGAAATACAGAATCTTGCCTGCAATCCTACCTTCAGGCTGGTACAAACAGGGCCATTCGCACACTAAGGCTGCAGATTGAGTTATAAGACATACCTACCATACTAATCCTATAAAAGAATATATAGTGATAAATGAATTAAACATAAAAATATCCCAAGCCCCCACGCCTACGAACCACCAATCAAGCATCGATTGAGTCAATTATACCACAACTAGATAAGAATACCAACATATATGTTCACAGAAAAAAATATATATATAAACAATAAGCCATCCATAAATATATAACGAGTTATACACTCACAACGTAGCAAACGTGACACGGAAACAAATTTATAAGACAAGGAATAGGTAAGAGCAAACTAACATAATCTTCCAGGAGCGTATCCAACTTTCTACCTAGGGGGGTTTCTCTACGCCCCCCCCCCCACCAGAAATTTGGAATAACACTAATCCTATCAGAACCGAATAAATATATATAACGAGTAACAGTAAGTGACCAACTATACTCCACTACAACCATCTAAAGAAGAAAAAACATGTATATAAATACAATATATATCACAATCATCTCCATCTCCCCGTTCCCCTTCCGTCCCCCCCCTTCCGGTTTCCCCCCCTTCCCCCTGTCCGTTAGCTGACTCGGGCATCAAACCAGTTCCGGTACCCACCGTCCCCCGCCCTCCCCCATTTCTGCGCTAACCCCCTTACGCTCGGTGAGTCAAGGTTGCATGCATCGCGCCCTACCCTGAACGGCTTTTTTACCCCTATCTATAATCCTTCACATCCGCGTTTCGCACCCATATACTCTACTGGCATTGAGGGTACTCGTGGGACCCGTGGGACTCGGAACACCGGGGGTTTCGGGAACCCAGGGTACTTGGAAGACCAGGAGGATTTGGGGGGACCTCCTTGGACCCTTCTGAGGCCCTTTGGGACACCCTTGAGACACTTTGGGACCCCTTGAGGAATTTTGGGACCCTCTCGAGGCCCCTCTGAAAGCTTGCTTCTCCCTCCCCATGCTGTAAAATCTATGCACAGACAAATTTTGGTTTGTGAAACGCTTGAGAGGAACAATTAGCTATTACAGTCCCCGGATTACTGGCACAGATGGGGAGAGCCGCGTCGAGGCTGGTCGAGGTGCGTCGGGATCAGTTGAAACACGTTGAGTCAAGTCGAATTGGGGGCGACGAGTTGAGAACGTCCGAAATTATTCAAGGCGCGCAGAGATGAGCTGAGACGAGGGCACTCAACTGACCCGGGGAGCTCGAGGGACCCAGGGGACTTGGTTTACCCTCCGGAACTCATCGGGCTCGTTTGGGACCCGAGGGACCTCTGTCTTCCACCCCCCTCCCACCCTGAAATGCTTGAGTAGAAAAATTATTTAATACAGTCCACAGGATTACCGGCGCAGACGGGGAGAACCGCGTCAACTTTGGTCGAGGTGTATCGAGATCAGTCGAAACATGTCGAGATAAGTCGAGTTGGGCGCGAGAGTCGAGACTGGCCGAAATGAGTCGAGACAAGCCAAGATGAGCTTAGACGAGGGGACGCGAGGAACCCGGGTAGCTCGGGGACTTGGGTTACTTGAGAAACCTCATCCCCCCCCCGCCATATCCTCTAAAACAATACGTGTAATGTCAGCCCCTTCTTTCCTCTCCACGATCCACAATTTTGTCATCTAAAATAATGTTTATGTACTTATGCTAGAGTTCCTATTTGTGATTTTGTGAATAAGTGTTTTTTCAGTCCGTGCTCGCTCGCGCGTGCTCGGACCATATGTAATCTCTGTTGTTGACCTTTACCGCGTAACTATAAACCTTGTGGTGCATTGCGGTTGGAGTTGATCTGATCGGTGAAGCCGTAGACCTAGTACCAATTTCGACGATATTATCTGTGCGCACTGGCGTGCGTACATATTATCCTTGAGGGTCTGAGGGGTTGGAGGCGGGGATTTGTTTTGTCCAAGTCTTAATATTGACTGAATGAAGGAATATAACTGTAACTGAACTAAACCGCATTGCTGTAAACATTGTGTTACGTTGCTGTCGGAGCTCACTTTGTCTGTGTATCCGTAAACCTTGTACCAATCGCGACGACGCTACCTGTACGCACTGGCGTGTATACTTATTTCTCTTAAAACTCTAAATGATTGAAACCGGAGGTCCGTTTCGTCTAAGCGTTTTTCTTGTGCGTACCAGCATGCGTCTGACACGACTGAAAATTTCAAAATATTCTAACTTTGACAACGCGGTTGTCAAAGTCCAATAGGCTCGCACTTTGAGGCGGGCAAGCCTACTGGAATCCATGATCGTCGAGCCCTACGGGAGACCCTGTTATGACTCATGATGAGGCTCCGGTGGAAATGAGGCCTAAATCAAATCAAATCAAAATCCGATTAATGCATTAAGCTAAATTACTTTTATGTGAATTTCTTTAGTACAAATCCTTTTTTTCTAGTACTAGCAGCAAACTAGCTTAAGAATTATTTAGTTTTTCTCCCAGATCAGCCTTTTCGTCTTAATGAATTGCAAACTACCCTTTCCCCTTTTATGTAGTTGTGACATTTGTTCTTAGCCATATATTTTGCCCTACCCACATACGATTCTGACAACATAGGGACACGGTGCCCTTCTGTTACTGAGGGAGCTCTCTAAGCTCTTTCAATAACAGATCCTATAGGCAATCCACTTCTTTGTGGTAACCCCAACTCTGATAAATAATCTTGAATCACCTGTTACAGTGGCACGTGCATGAAATGTGCATGTGCCAAGAATAACAGCGACTGCACTCCATGCAGAAGCAAAAAATGTACCAGGACCAGCATGCCTATAAACATAGAATAGTCGTGTTGCCCAAATAGTCCAATGGTCAGCGTCCATCCCGCACAACTCTATCAGAAGTTAATTCTCTCAAACAGGGTAGCTCATCTTGCGGTCGGTTCTCACCCAACGCTGCCGATCTCTTCATTTCCCACCCCTCACCCCTCCCACCCTTCACTAAGAGCATCCATCCTATAATGAGCCCCTAATCCTTGCATCGATAAAAAATCTCCACTTACTATGCCAGCACAGAGTGAAGCATCCTTCACCCGCACCTCACCAACAGATAACACCGGAACCCCTTGAGCAGTACTTATTGGTGATAATCTCATGTCCAACGTGCAAACGTCCGACCTTTCAAGCAAATGCACTCTTCATAAAATCGAACTCAATGACTTTGGGGCTGTGTCTAAAATCATTAACAGTGCAAATCCTTTCAAAATTTAAATTATAGGGCTTACTAACTACGACGAAATTGAAAAGTTACAAAAATATTCACCGCAATTTTAGCCCAGAACATAAATGCCAAGATGTACTTGGCAGAACCCATCAATCTCAGAACAATCAAAGATAGGCACCGTTTTATGAGTCTATGCTACTCCTTGAAGCTCAGAGTTATCCCAACAGGCAAACTAAGAGATGAACCCGCTGGTTTCCCCGACGAGAGTAGCATAAAGGGTCCTCAAACGTGCCCTGTGAAGGAATTAGATAGGAATAAATAGTGTTACTTTTGAGTTCAGGGAGTTTGCCCCCATATTTTCACGGACGGCCGTAGTCAGGCATGCGGCTAACGGGTGCTTCATTCAGATGGACGGACGGACGCACGGACGGACGGCTTTCGGATTATTCTTACGGTATGTTAATAGGTTATATATATTATTAGGTTTTTATATGTCAATAAATTATATAGATAGAACACTAACACATTACCTTTGGTATTCGCATTTCAATATTGGGCATACTGTATTGCAACTTCGTTGCATGTCATATTGCATATATGAATTTTCAATGTTGGGTCCTCTGAATGGTTTTTGGGGTATTGACAACATACATTTATAAGATCATTTTTATTGATATTAAGTTGTGTTGGTCACATAATGATTTACATGTAGTATTAAACGTTAAATCCGTTGGATGCACTTTTGCAAATTAGGTAAATTTGTTCCGATCTGTTCTTTGTCTTATTAGTTATTTCCGGGACATGTATGCCATGTTTGAGTGTATGTATAATTACATATTTTACGTCTGGATTATAATTCTATAAAATGTTTATGTATATTTTGTTTGTATTCTTATCTAATTGAGGGTAAAATTGACTCATTTTTGGCGGTGGTATGCTTGGTACCAGCCTGATATTGAATTTTTAGTTAATATTGTGTATTTTCCAGTCGTTTATTTCATATGTATATAATCTCTAGAGGAATAGTACGGTTTATTTGTCAGGCAGTTGGTGGGTTGATGTTTGTATTTTGGGTTGATGCAGCAGCTTCGTTCGAGAATCTATCTACCACATAATGCATTATCCAGTTTTGAACTAGATATATCGGTGTTCCATTGACGCGGTGTTCCAATAGCGGGAGTACCTGAACGATATGGATTTATTGTAAGTTATTATATTGTGTTATGTATTTCTAGTAATATTCGGTTGATTTATGTTGAATTTGTAATGTTTTCTGAATTTTGAATAGTTATCTCATAAAGTTATTGGAATTTTTAGGATATTTAGGTCTGCGTCGTCCATATAGAACACTATTTCAGGCATAATTGGTCGGTTATTGCATCGTTCTTCTTATTCTTATATATCGATTGACCGTTTTAGTAAGTGTCTTTGAGTCTTGTATGTTCTCTGTACAGTTTACATCTTCGATGCAAGGTATTGGGTATTTTATTCATTATCGGAATAATATGATATATTACGTTTGTATCTGCAATGTAGAACATTATTTCAGGCATAATTTAGTTACAAGTTGTATATTTTTTAGTGTTTCATACATCTTTTTCCATCCTGGCAATGTTTGACGTGGATATTATAGATATAGAAGATCCCATTTGTTACAAACTCGGTCTTGCTGTTAGGGTATTGTATGTTTATTGAAGGATCATACTTCAATGTTAGGAGGAGTTAGAGAGCCCTTTAGGCAAAAGCTAATTGCGTTCACGTTTATCTCCGATTTACTGTTATGGATACCAGAAATGTATTACAATTTTTTATCTTAATTTGAGTAGAGTAGAGCTTTTTTTTTGTTATAGTTGTTGTTGTTGTTGCTGTAGTACGTTTTTTTCCATGATA
Source organism: Gammarus roeselii (assembly GCA_016164225.1). Lineage (NCBI taxonomy): Eukaryota > Metazoa > Arthropoda > Malacostraca > Amphipoda > Gammaridae > Gammarus > Gammarus roeselii. Next base: position 1,443 of record SDVV010029584.1, on the reverse strand, counting down.
ATCATAGGAATGTATGTTTAAGAAATGTAAGTCCGTACAGCATCTTTGTGGAATTTCGTTCTTGAACCCTATCAAGTGTATAGTGTAACGTTTCAGAAGACGATTCACTGGATGGATGGGTCTGGTGTAGAGGCGGCTTACACTCTTTGGTTGTCATTTGGAGTTCCTCCAAGTTCAAGGTGGTTTAGTAAGTTTTTATGGAGGTCGGTTGCAAGTTCTATGGGTTTGTTAGAGAGGTTATCCGACAAGCTGCTGATCGTTATAGGGATTTACTTAGGTCGTCAGCGAACAGAAGCGCAGATTTTTGTAGCCACACTCTTTTAGACTCAGGTCAGCCCCATTCTTGACCACTGTACCTAAAAATAGATGCATGGTTATGTCCAGGATGTGACTTTGCTCGACGTTATTCAGAGATGATGGACTAAACAGCTGCATTGTATGTCTGAGGTATTGTACCGTGACTGGGGGTTACCTCTGAATTTGTTATATATCAGTGCTAGATTGCTGAGAAGTGACCTTGTAATATATTGTAGAATTCATTGTTACGACACAGTGGGCTTGGATTAGAGGCATAGCATAAGTCAGGTCTAGACACCTGTTCAGATTTGAACAGGTATCGTAGTGAAAATAACTTTATTCGCATTAGCTCAGTGTTAAATGTAAGATATTTTGGGATGTTTGTTATGTTATTAGTATACGATCTTAGTCGTGGACCAGATCACGTGGAATATTGGAGTAGGATTTATCATCTGGGTGTGGTAGGATACACCGTATATAATAGTTAATCAATGTTGCTTAGGGTAGAGTAGAGAACCGTATTTAGCTATTTATAGTTGTTGTTGTATGTTTTGATTGTTTATCATCGGAATATATTTAAATCAGGTATAAATTCGCCTAGTTTCATGGAATGTTGGGTATAAAATATGCCTAATGGCATATAATGATCCAAAATTTGGTATGTTTCACCTCTCGACATTGGATTTGGGTCCGGTGCATGTCGTCTTGGAGATCTAATCTACCGGTTTTGTTTAGAATTAGTATTAAATTTTTTCAATAATTTATTATAAATCTCAATTATTTTATCCGCTCGCATGTCTTTACTAGACGCTCATTCCCGCATGTCATACTTTTATAATTGTTTGTGATACATTAGCAGTTGCACACATAGAAGTTATTGATTAATTCAGGCTTTGTTATGAGATTGTGTTCCAATTCAGAATATCTGTCATATTTGAGCGTTCGCAATATCCACTATAGTATTTTTCACTAAAGGTCTGTGATGACGGCCGTAAACTTAACCTATCCTGACCTAATCTAACCGTTTTCATTCATATGTAATGTATTTTTTCATTGATCTAACCTTCATTCATATCAAATCTATACGTTTGACTCTGTAGTTTTTTAACAATTTTTTGCAGATTGTGTGCCTACTTATTATATATA
>SDVV010029583.1:0-11791 GCA_016164225.1 Gammarus roeselii | reverse complement strand
ATATACATAAAGATATAGAGGTGCATCAGCACCTGCAGGGCATCCTCATTAATTAGGCATCGCATCCGCAGTCAGTCACCCTAACCTTACTTCCTCATATGGGTGTGGAAGTAGCTGACGCCAGTGGGCAAGACTAGAACATAGTTTGTTTACGCCATGAACGAAGACTAACTACCTTCTTCAATTATGATGTACGCCACTGCGGTCAAGATCTGCTCCCTGTGTATCCCATCCACTTTTATATTTCGTTCCAGAAAAGTGTGGGTCTCGCAACTCGCATGCACCATTGCCAGGGAGGTAATAAAACACTAGGAGCAAATCTGTGTATTTCAGTTCCACATTTTCACTCGAAGAGGGAGCCATGGATGACAAATTCCGTCGTTGTCTCAGAAATAGCCTTATCCATGTAACTGAGTGAATTAAACCAACTTATTTGCTCCTAGTAGATACAAACCCTCCCTCAGCCTGCCTGCGAGTATCAACGAATGCTACACGTTCAGTCCAAATTCGTTGCAAGCCACTTTCGTAACATGCGAATTTTGGACTAGACCAGTTCAGTTTTTTAGCTGACCAGTTTTGTAGTGAGCCAATATCAAAGTAGGCCAGTTTCGTCGTAGGCCAATTTCGCAGCAGGCCAGTTTTGTAGTAAGCCAATAACAAAGTAGGCCAGCTTCGTCGTAGGACAATTTCGCAGCAGGCCAGTTTCGCGACACCTCTTCTTTTGCTCCTCCTGGCGCCAAGTGTCGTTTGGTGTCGCATGACGTGTCGTTTGTCACAGACGCTATCTGGCTGACCAGCGCCGGTCAGGAATGTCGACTACAACAAGTCATCCTCCTCCTGGAAATGGTGACGCGAGGGACCACCTCAAATATACGTCCTTTGTAGCTCGGGAGTGTAGGATACGTGGCTGTGGATGCGATAAGTGAGAATGATTTCGTTCTTGTTCCAACAGTACTTTAGATCGATGTTATTTTAATACAGATATTACGGTTATACGCTAGCCCGGAGAAAAAATTTAAGCTGCAAATCTAAAATGTCCACTTCAAAAAATATCATTGTTCGTCCGATCGATCGGAGTTTACATTGATTGATTTTACGTTGAGGGCTAATTTCTGGTCTGGGTATTTCTACGCGCAAAATGCGGCAGCCCATGTCCGGTCGTGTGGAAGGGCATCATGTCGAGCACTGCGCAGGGACCACACGTCGGAGCTCCGGTGGAAAACAGAGGAAACTACTACTACTACTACACGAGCACTGCTGTAATCGTGCAGAAAAATATTGGGAAATGGTCATTCCTGCCTTGCTCACCTTCCTGGATGGTATACCATGTGAATCAACAATGGGCAGTTACCCACCGAGGCGAGGAATCTAGAGGGCAGGCTGCACCAGCAGCTCAAAACAAAAAGAAAGATATGAAATTACGTAAGCCCTCAAACGAGACACCGCCTTCATTTAGTTGCTTTCTGAAAGTGTCTGTTGGCTTCTCTCTTTGAAGATGTCACATCGCCAGAACATTATTTTTTACCATCCTATATCTCCTAACACACACTTTCACTCCATCACCAATCCTACTACACTATTACACCCTCTATCACTGCTCTTATCACCAATCCTCCTGAACTATTACACCCTCTATCACTTCTCTTATCAACAATCCTTCTGTACTATTACACCCTCTATCAAGGCTCAAGTCACCTATCCTAAAGTACTATTACACGCTCTATCACTGCTCTTATCACCAATCCCTTTATACTATTACACCCTCTATCACTGCTCTTATCACCAATCCTCCTGTACTATTACACCCTCCATCACTGCTCATGTCGCCTATCCTACTGTACTATTACTCTCTATCATTTATCATTGGACAATTTTACATTCAAGCACACTAAGATATGCTGCCCAGTCAAGTTTTCAATATACGCACTCAATTGGTTATATGATTTCCTCGTCTACCAGAGTGGTCCCAATTTCAGTGTTTTTGTATTCGTTTACGTGTGCTCATTAATAGCTTACCCTAATTTTCCTTCAATGCAAAATTTCCTCCGTATGACCACGGGCGTAGCCAGCCAGCCCCTTCCCTCTCATGAGATCCGAACATATGACGGAATGCATAGAAAACGCATAACTGGTCAAGTTTTGTTTCGGTATATTCCATGAATAATTAAAAATTCGCTCCCCTTCCCCTTGGAGAAATAATGGCAACGCGCCTCTGTATTTCCTCTCATCAATCTCCTGAAGTCTCCTCAACATTTCCCGCTCTTCTTCTATCGTTTACTACTATCCTATTGTCAAGTTACATTTTAGTTAGCATATAATTGAGAATTCACTGCAGATAAATCAGTTACCCCCTCCCCTCTAGAGGGGACTTTACGATTCCTTCCCCCTTCCTCAAGATGTCTACCGGTTACATGCTTCACATTCTCATTCACGAAACCACATCCGAGCGACTCCCAACACTGAGGCTGCGAGGATGACTGGAATTATAATCAAGAAAAAACATAGCTGGGCGAGATCCCTGGATTACTCTCGAAGGCGAGGTAGGGAGTACGCAATCTACCTCTCAGGGTCCTGTAATGTAATACACAATCTACCTCTCAATGGTGAAGTAATGTAGTAAGACAGCCTCTGGCCATGCTCAGACATGGCCTGAAAGCAGTGTCTCCGGGCAGAAAAATCCTAGCAGAGATTAGTTACTGGATGAAGGCAACTGTGGGCATATATAATACAGTCACTAGAAACATTACTAGAAGTATCCGTTTCTCCTTAGATTGTGCCGGCCAAGGTAATGGAATGTGTTTTTTTGTACTTTATTCTGTCCAACTCTGGATGGAGGTAACAGCGGTCGTTTGATCAGCCAGTCACAGTCGTGCAGGAACCTGATACCAACACATCTAGGCAGACCTTAGCTTCAGTGACGGCACCGATGTTAGCTTGATAATAAAATGATGGCCAATTAAAGAAGAGGAAAGTGGAACCATTAGAAAATCTAATACCTGTTACATGTTTTTTTTCCATTAGTAATTCTGGACTCCCTTCCTCCAGTCACGGAAGATTGAGTCCGGCCAAATCCTGAGCTGAGGTGTTGTGAGGTTACACTAGAGTGTGAACGTAACCTACGGAAATTAAATTTCTTGTATATAAAGTACGTAGAACTTCGTTATCGGCTTCGCTAATTGGTTGCTTTCACTCACTAATGCAACGTCCAAAGGTGTGTTCAGGCCTGTCTCTGTAGGTAGCTTCCTTGGCCCAGCCTCTAAAGAGTTCGTAGATATCACTTTCTTTACATATAAATTATCCGCGGGAGCCACTTTCAATAATGCAGTTCAATCGAGTTTGATTTTTGATTCTAAATTTTTCTGATAAAGATTTTCTGGAGGTCCATTTCAAAATAATCAGATGGACGGGCCGGGCTCTGACTCAGACCAGGTGCTTCACATGTGTGACATCTGACGCAGTACGTAGATTAGAAGGTATTCGTGATGTCTTCTTATAGGCTATAGGCTTTGGCTTATCGGACCGCAAGATGGCATCAATTTCAATCGTGCTTGTGAACGCCAATGAATTTTCTTTTGTTAATGCACCAAAATTTTGCCAGTACGTCTTTAAAATACGAGTTTCCGTCCAGAAAATATCAAGGAGGCGCTATGTTCATCATACGTCTGTTTGTATCAATTTCGAAGATGATAAAGCAACAACTCCATCCAATATATACTGCCAAGAACTTTCTCTACTACTTGAGGAATAAGATCTAATTAGGGCCATGTATACACTTATGGCTATAAAACCGTCGCTCTGTGCACGGTACCACCTCACGTTCGGCTACACTCTAACAAGCAGCCTCTGTTTGCTCAGCGGAGTAATACGCACTCGAATTAGCCATCTCAATTATCAAAAAACATTGCCTCCCAACAAGTTATATTCTCAGACAGTCTGAGTGTCTTTACTCAGCTCAAAACTCTGCAATTTGCCCATCCCGCTCTATGTAAAACACAATGCGACCTCAATGTCCGAGGCCGGCCAAGCGGTCAAATTCTGCTGGATCCCGGGTGACGCGGAACTAAGTGGAAATAAGTTCGTAGATCCCCTTTAAACTGGCGTCAACCCTACAAGAACAATTTATCACCATACACTATCAAGACTGGTTCCTTATCATCAACTCCCTTATAACATTCCGATGGACGATGTGTGGCAACAAAACTGACCAATAATGTTTCAAGTTAAGCCCCAGTCGGAAAATGAAAAACAAAATTTTCCAAGAAGAGAGACCAAATATTCATCAACCACTCAAGCAAGAAACTGCAGACATGGAACCGTTCGCGCCACCATGTTCTCTGTGGCACCATATGGCAATCTGCGTGAAACACTTACTGATGGAGTGCAACTCGATCGCGGCGACTCGATAAGTTTTCTTAAATCTCCCTTGCATAAAACAAAACTTACAGACCTCACCTACAGGAATGAGCTAATTGCTTTTGTTAAATATATCGGCCTGTACGAAGCAGTGTAAAAATGAAGCGGCGGTGCAGATGGCATGGATCTTCTAACCCACAATGTATATGCTTCAAGCTCAGGAGCTAGAACTTGGTTGGATAGCAACGTATAAATCCTTTGTTTTCGTTATTATATTGTCCGTGTTAACACCAGCGTACGTGTATACCACCATTACAAGTTTAAATAATAAAATCTTGATATAGTTATTGTTTCAACTCACAATGGAGTGCGACCTTATCTGAGTCAATGATCTCTGAGCCCTACGACGAAGCTCAGAAATACTTGCGCCATAAATCCGGTGGAGATGGACAAAGCTCTCAATCTGATCTAATCTATAAACACCCAGCTTTTTTAAAAAACAACCCAACCTCCATACGATATTCGAGGACAGCCAATTGTTCGAATTCTGCTGGATCACGGGTCACGCGGGAATAAAGGGGAATGAGCGTATCGATGATTAACTGGCATCCACTCATTGAGAAAGAAATTCACCTTGCACTAACGAGATTGGTTCCGCACCATCAACTCCCTTGCGACATCTCATTAAAACGATATGCGTCATGAAAACGGAAACAAAATATTTAGGCAAGGCCTCAATAGACGGATGGAAAATTAGGTTTTAGAACAGGAGAAAACAAATATTCTTCGACTGCCTTTGCATGGGAAACTCGTGGATAACTCACAGCTAAATGGATGCAGATATGGGACCGTTCGCGCCACCATGCCCTCGGTGCCACCAAGCTGCAGTCAGCGTGGAGCACTTATCAATGGAATGTGACGCCCTTGCAACAGCTCGCCGTGTTTCCTAAACACTATTTTTTGCGCTCACGTTCGGTACACTCCAATAAGCAGCTTCCGGTTTCTCAGCGGAGTAATACGCACAAATGAGATGGGAGCTTCTACCCAATGTACTTCCAATTCTACCCTTGACTTCACTATAAATACTCACTGACCCCACCATCAAAAATTACACGAGACTCGCTTCCGGTAAGCATGTCGGCCCATACGAAGCATTGTTAATATTAGATGGGAACACAAACGAAATAATCCGTCATCACTCAATGTACTCCGGTATACTATTTAAAGAGCGTAACAACGAGGACCTACATGGCACAGTCGATATGAGCCTTGATTTTTATTTCGATAGAACTGCGGTTTCCACACATGCTGGAGTGCGATCCCATCAGTATTGTACTTCGAGCCCTTCGGAGGAGCTAACAAAAGCTTGCGTCAGAGCTCAGCTGGAGATGGACCCTTAATCTGGCAACCAACGAAGCCTTTCGGTGAGCGTGGTTGATGCAATAGAGTCATAACATTGATCTGTAAAATGTTGATTAATGATCTGTGTAGGAATATGTCATATTCTTGATGATTCTTGACGATGATTCATCCAATCAAAGTTGTTATATCTCATTTTAGGCCATGAATGGAAGCCTATTAATTGTCGCCTAACAGCTCGACAAGCAGTGATGCTACCTTGTGGTCCAACATGCCACAGCTCTGGTTGCAGTGAGTTGTGAACAAACAATACGATGCTGCATTGCATGGCGTCATGTCATGCCGCGATGATGCAACTACAGGCCGCGATACATCTGTTCGCCTCTGTAGGTATCACCGCGAGTCTACATGCTCTCTAGTACAGTCATCAGGATAACCTCTTCCAGCTGGCACTGTATTCAAGTCTATCCATATATGTACTTGATATGAGCTGTCTAATATTACCTTGGACTTCACTGTAACTGTGATGCCACGTATTCATTGTTAGCTGGATGGAAGGTGTTCTCCAACAGACTGTAGCGGAAGAGATACATGACCACGGTGATGCCTGCCGAGAGGGCCTGGTGCCCCGCGTTCTTCCAACCTCGGGCAAGTATCATGATGTTGAATAAAATGTCGAGATATTTCACGGGAAAATAGGTTGAAAATAGTTATAATAATTGTGTACTGAATTCAATCGTATGCTATTTGAAGGAAATGTTCTTCATAAACAATGGATTGCAAGCATCGCTTGACTCGTTTCTATGTAAATAAAACGATTAATTCCACATTAAACTATTCATCGTTTTATACTGACTGTAAACATCAATTATAGAGTCAAAAGTTACGTCTTCTATTGTTATCGCCATTAAACTGTAACTTCAACAGTATGGTACTTCGATCAGCTTCCCCCAAGTCCCTCCTCGCTCCGTCCCTGCTCAGTCGATCTCTCCTAGCTCGTCCCTCCCGGTCCGTCCCTCCTAGGTCATCCCTCCATGGTAACCCGATGCTAGGTCCTTGTGGCGTTCCCAGCAAGCTCATGAATAAAGGACCCGTTTTATGAGTGAATAAGAAACAAGAGGTGCAGCATAAATTAAGCCGTTGGGGGGCCGGGGACTCGGAATCTGGCCATTTCTCCGAGATGATTGTTTCTTGGGCCGTAAAAGGTGGAGATTCCAGACAGATTCAGGTAATAATAACTAAGCAATAAAGGATGCGCTGTCTTTTAGCCCTGTGACAATTATGGAGACTTTTTAAACTCGAGGTAACATGAGGACCTCTTTTAGAGCTACAACCATGAAATGGTAAAGCTTTACGTGGTTCAAATCTTTTAGTGTTTTCTGCTAAGATAGAATTCAATTATATCAGTTAGTCTAATGATGGTTAATGAGTCACAACATCCGAGAGCTCACATGCTTTGTATGATCTAACTTGCGTGTGATTGAATCTAATATTTCTTAGTTCAAAGCTGAGTTTTCCTATTGTAAACGTGAATGTTTTCGCAGAGCTTTACACTTCTTCCCCGCGGCATGCATGCGTTACCCGCACACATGCAGTCTCGTCTTTGTCCAGCATACGAGGGATGACCCTCTTCTGTGTGTTGACACGATGGACAGCAATTGGTCTATCTTCGTCAGTATACGAAGACTGGCGCCAGACTCGGAGGATTTGCCGAAATGCACGAAGAATTGGACAGTAACTTCATAGGGCACAACTATCTGAATCTCTAGCCCGTGTTACCTCCGTCGAACAGGTCAATATAACTACGAAATGGAATTCATTCACCCCTCATCGAAGCAATCGTACCCACATGCTCGTTTGCAATGCATTATAGGGCGTTGCCAATGAACGGCATATGGATATTCTGTCCCTGCCTCTTAGAACCACCTGTAAACATGTATTTGAGAACAGTGCCTAGTGAGAAAACTTGCGTATTGGCAATGCATGTCATTATCGTGAGCCTCAAGCCATTATCATGAGCCCCATGTCATTATCATGAGCCTCATGTCATTATCATGGGCCTCGTGTCATTATCATGAGCCTCATGTTATTATCATGAGCCTCATGTCACTATCATGAGCCTCATGTCATTATCACGAACCTCATGTCATTTTCATGAGCCTCATGTCATTATCATGAGCCTCATGTCATTATCAAGAGCCTCGTGTCATTATCACGAGCCTCATGTCAATATCATGAGCCTCATGTTATTATCATGAACCTCATGTCATTATCATGAGCCTCAATTCATTATCATGAGCCTTATGTCATTATCATGAACCTCATGTTATTATCATAAGCCTCATGACGTTATCATGAGCCTAATAACATTATCACGAGTCTCATGTAATTATCATGAGCCTCATGTCATCATCAGGAAACTCATGTCATTATCATGAGCCTCACATCATTATCATGAGCCTTATGTCATTATCACGAGCCTCACGTCATTACCATGAGCCTCAGGTCATTATCATGAGCCTCATTTACTTTTCGTTTGGATCAAAGGCGCAATTATGGATTGGGTGACGCCTTATGGTCACAATATAAAGGCCAACCATAACAGTATCACAGAGTACCGTAACAGTTATCGTGACCGTTAGTGGTATTCCGTTACACACGTCATTGAATTCAACAGTGAACGTAATATTCTCATGTCCAGGAGATTATGTATTATGTGAGATGACCTGGCCACTGACGAAACATTTTCCATTTGAAAAACAATACGTACTTATGGCATCACTAATTTAGTTAAATTCTTACATGGACATTAACTTATTGTTCTTACTTTAATCCATTCCAGTTGCTCAGCGACAGCATGCTTGTGTTCAATTCCTGAGGACATATGACAAGTGAAAACGAAATATCAGTAAACCAGACAGTAACTGTACGCCAGATGTAGCTATTAAGTTTTAATATACAGCAACAAATTTATCTCCTATATATTCGGCCAAACCTCCATTGTATCGCTGACGAATATTTGTGTCAATATTGTTTACTGTAAATGAAACAGAAAGGGTTTTAATATCAGCTTAACCATACTGCAAGGAAAGAGAAGATGTAACACACCACCAGACATGAAATGATCAATTTTTTTGTTACTTTCGACCAAGTTCCTTCTGTTTTGTTTAACCGTAAAGCATGCAGCCGGAGTAACTCTTCCTGTTAATGTGAGGCTGGTCAAGTGGCTAAAGTGAGTGCCTCTCATAATGGCGACGGACGTGATCACTCTTCTTCCTCTCCTGCCTGCGTCACAGTCATCAGATGTGCGCACGACGGAGAGAAACCGAGATATTAGGCACACAATTAGGCCTAAAACTGGGCACTAAACTTGGTACTCAACTAGGCACACAATTTGGCACACAATTAGACACAAACCTAGGCTCACAACTAGGCACATAACTAGGCACACATTAGGCACACAATTAGGCTCACAACTAGGCACACAACTAGGCACACAATAAGCACACAGTTAGGCACACAACTAGGCACACAGGCACAAAATTGGACACACAACTAGGCAAGCAACTAGGCACACAATTAGACGCACGATTAAGCACATAATTAGGTCCACAACTAGGCACACAACCGGACACAAAATTAGGCACACAACTAGGTACACAGTAGGGCACACAATTAGGCACACAATTAGGCACACAATAGGCAGACAATTAGGCACACAACTAGGCACACAAATAGGTACACCATACACACGCAATAGGCACACATCTAGGCAAACAATTAGACATACAATTTGGCACACAATTATGCACACAACTAGGCCACAACTTGGCACACAACTTGGCACACAACTAGGCACACAACTAGGCTCACAACTAGGCAAACAACTAGGTACATAATAGGCAAACAATTGGGCACACAACTAGGCACGCAACTAGGCACATAACTGATCACACAATTAAGCGCACAACTAGGCAGACAATTAGGCACACAATTGTACAGAGAATTAGGCACACAATTAGGCCCACAACAAGAAACACAATTAAGCACGCAATTAAGCACATAATTAGGTACACAACAGGCACACAATTAGGCACACAACTAGGCACAAAACTAGGCACACAACTAGGCACACAATTAGTCACATAATTAGACACACAACTAGTTACACAACTAGGCACGCAACTAGGCACACAACTCCTCTCAGGAATAGTTCGGCATATTCGCGTTTTACATTTCCCTACGTCACTTCTCCTAAGTTTCGGAATAGGTTTAATTTCTGTTAACTATATAAAAGTTTAGGTAGGTATACCATTGAAGGGCTGATGTAGTTAGAACAGTTTTAAGCAATGCGGTGTGGGCTGTTCGTGGACAGCGCTCTGAAGCAGCCTCGACAAATCCGGAGTGCCAAAAAAAGAGTGGCACCCCTCCATGTCTGCCCAGACGATCGAGCGTGTTCTGCAAAAGGGAATAAGAGGGTCAACTCGATCAGATTCAGCAAATGACTTTTATCCCATATAATGAACCAACACCAAGGATCAAATGCATCAAAACCAAATTAGAGCTAAACCAAATGCCCTCATCTGGAGGACCAAACTAACGCTAAGAAAATACTCTCCAGCTACAAGTATAAATTTCTACTTAAAATTTTTAATTCCTTGCTGAATCTGAAGTATTTTCTTCTCCTGATCTACGTGCAGGTGCCTCTGCTGCTGCCTGCCTCCTGATCCAAGCGCTCACACCTCTGTTGCCTGCCTCCTGATCCAAGTGCTCACGCGTCTGCCTCCTGCCTCCTGATCAAAGCGCTCACGCCTCTGCCTCTTGCCTCCTGATCCAAGCGCTCACACCTCTGCTGCCTGCCTCCTGATCCAAGCGCTCACATCTATGCTGCCTGCCTCCTGATCCGAATGCACGCTCCTATGATGCCTGCCTCCTGATCCGAATGAACGCTCCTGTGCTGCCTGCCTCCTGATCCAAATGCACGCTCCTCTTCTGCCTGCCTCCTGATCCAAGCGCTCACACTTTTGCTGTCTGCTACTGATCCAAGCGCTCACATCTCTGCTGCCTGCCTCCTGATCCAAATGCTTGCTCCTCTGCTGCTTTCCTCCTGATCCAAGCGCTCGCACCTCAGATGATTGCCCCCTAATTCAAATGCACGCTCCTCTACTGCCTGCCTCCTGATCCCAGTTCATGTACCTCTGACGCATGCCTCCTGATCCAAGTGCACGCGCCTCTGCTACCTACCTCCTGATCCATGAGCCCGCGTTTCTGCTGCCTTCCTTCTGATTCTAGTACACACGCTTCTGTTGTCTGCCTCCTGATCCCAGTGCAGGCGCATCTGCTGCCTGCCTCCTGGTCCCAGTGCACGCGCCTCTGCCATCGTCCGAATGCACGTGCCATTTATCTCTTGGTCGTGGCCTCAGACAATCCCGCTTTATAACGCCTCCCCGCCCGCTCTATATTAAGCCCGAGGGCGGCTCGGGCGCACCAAAAACACAATTAAGCTTTGGATTAAGCCAAAGGAAGCCACGCCCAGGATGTGAGACTAAAACTGCAGTGTTGGGCAGGAGTTGATAATTACTTGGGTTTAGCTTAGCACACGGCTGTGCGATGGATGCATGGATGATTGCATATTGTTTTTATCATTGCATATTGTGTCTAAACAAGGGATAACGCGGTGTACATGTATACATACACACATCTTATTTCATCCTGGCATGGTATATTTGTTATCCCTCCTCATCGGTAACTTATATCTAAAAGTGCATAATATTTTTTGAATTGCCTAATGACAATATTTATTCGGCTGATTTCCAGGGTATTTGATTCCTGTTAGGCTGGTAGGATCTTGCTTGTAGTGCTTACAACAAGAGATTGGCTGCAGAGCTGCAGTGCCCGTAACAGCGTTCGGCTACCACGCACAATAGCAATACTCCGAACAGCGTTCGGCTACCACGCACAATAGCAATACTCCGAACAGCGTTCGGCTACCACGCACAATAGCAATACTCCGAACAGCGTTCGGCTACCACGCACAATAGCAATACTCCGAACAGCGTTCGGCTACCACGCACAATAG
>SDVV010029582.1:0-11791 GCA_016164225.1 Gammarus roeselii | reverse complement strand
ATATATACGTTTAACATGCTATATTTTTATAGTAACTGGGGCCGTCGTGGCCGAGTGGTCAGCGTATCCGACTGCAGTGCCAGCCTCTCCTCTAAACTTCTTCTTTTTGCTGTTCGCTTACACTTTTGTCCCGTTGTGTGCGCTTGTATCACAATCATTGATCGAGCTCGAATGCGAGTTAAACTGTTGACCTGTTACCTTGTTTTAAATTCAAAATAATATTATAAAATAACCAGTGTCATCATTAAAACCTTTGCACTTTGAACCGTAAATAGAAGCATATAACACAGCTTGATAACGAGGCCCATGACGTTGTGAGAGCAACAGCAAGTGTTATACAAGCCCGAGCACGATGCCTAGGACGTCGTGGGATCAACAACACGTGTTAAACAAACAAAAAATTATTTGTCATGACAGAAACTTCAATCAGATGTCGTCATCCAGTTAATATCAATCCTCCTCCCCTTTGTAACTAATGATGTCATTATTAATCCCCCTTCCACTTTGTAACTGATGAGGTCATTATTGATCCCCCCTCCCCTTTGTAACTAATGATGTCATTATTGATCCCCCCCCCTATGTAACTAATGATGTCATTATTGATCCCCCCTCCCCTTTGTAACTAATGATGTCATTATTGATCCCCCCCCCCTTTGTAACTAATGATGTCATTATTGATCCCCCCTCCCTTTTGTAACTAATGTCATTATTTTATCTTTCATTATTTAAATGAGTGATGTTTTCACCTGGTATACATGCTATATTTTAATGAGAAATAACCCACAATAGAGAGTTTTTTTACTGGTTCATTTCAAAAAGTGAGTTTCGTTGAGTCAAGCCTTACACCGTCCGACCTATATAGCAGAGTATTACAGAGACTGTTCACTACTAGGCGCCGTCTAATGTTCTAGCCGTCGGATGGGGAGAAATTTACAAACAACAAAATGGACTGCGCCAAGGCTGGTCCGAGCAGGAAATATGGACTTGTTATGCAATTACACACCGCCTGACATGACCGGCAGTCGGAAAATGAACACTATGGAAAACTTGTGAAGTTGAGCAGTTTTTCAATTGAAAATAATATTTGATCAAAGATCATACTCCCTGTAGTGTTCTATGTTATTTATTGTTCACAATATGAACGAATTGGTTTGTGTTCGTTATGAGGAACATTATTATTTACAGGGCCCTACTATCCAATGATAGATTACATGATACCCTGAAAAAATTACCTGCATCTAGTCCAACTGATGTGAAATTGACCTCGATTGATAATTAAATGTACTACATCATTTACTGACGTATGATGTGGACTGATTGCTTCATAAGAGATTAAAAAAACGATGAAGTCAAAGTCGCCGTCCCACAATGAAAAGTGCCTTCATGAGTTTCAGCTTAAAAAAAGGGAATTAACATTAAATTTAGTTTTTTCTCCGTGAAGGCTCTCTTACTGCGTCTAGGTGCCATTAAATATTGAGATAAATAGTGAAACATGATGTTGAAAACCCATTACTGTATGTATGATATTTCTAGAAAATTATCAGTCGTTGTTTCGAAAGGAATCATAGCCAGCGCTGCTCTCCTTGCAACACCTGGACGATAAATTTGTTCTGCCCCGGAGCGTTCATCACCGGCCGGCGACTCGCGCCGCTCTTTATGATGACATCAGTACAACACCGACTCTGGCGGCGACTAGTTATTGCCAGTACAGCGGCGGGAGTACATTCTTCTATGACAAAAAAAATCGATAAATTGACTTTTTAGTTGTGAAAGATGATAACATCGGTGCACTCACCCATACTGAGCATGGACGCTCTGTATCCAGTGTTATAATCAACAATACCTGATCAGCGGATGTTGAATGCAAAGTGCATTAAGACCTTTTCCTGAAATTGGTTGCGCAAGTCAGCATTGATCGTATTCGATGGTTGTACTCAATTCATACGTCGTCATCATGCAAATCAATTAGAATCCAGATTGCCTTCTCATTATTTGAATTATAATTGTATACAAATCCCTTTCCGCCCGTTAAGTTGATGACTCTTCTGAAACGTCGCTATGCCGAGGATGTGATCTTGTCCAGAAAATTTCCTCCTTCTATCCATACTCTCAAGCTGCTTCATGCTCCCCTCTCATATCAGTCGTCGAAGCTCTTTGAAGCTGATGAAAGATCTGACTGCCGATGCCTGTTGGATGGCAGAAAGAAGGCGTCTGTGTAAGCCGATGAGGATCGGTGGCGCCCTCTCTTGCCTCTCCTGTCACTGTAATTGAAGATGCTACGCTTGGGCCGACGGGACCAAGTGCTATTAAGGTGGTGCGCTGGTCCCGGTGACATTCACTAATCAATGCATCTCTGTATTTAAACTGTACTCTGGATTCAACCTAAGCCTCCTGAACACAAACTCTGGGTCCTTCTGATTTTTTTGCTCAGATGGATCCGAATTTTGTCGGGATCTCATTGAGAATGCAATAGTGAATGTGCTTTTTATTGTTGAGGAAGTATTTCCATAAGTTCTGGTACATACGTCAGCGAGTGGAATATAGTAAACATTTAGTTACTATATTCCACTCAATAAGTTCATAAACCAATCAGCGAAAAGTCGATATGTTGATGCACTTTATCTCCAATTAGATTCCCTTCCATGATATATACCGTGAAGAAAGGGGATGAACACTGCATACCAATTTCGGCTTAGATGCATAACGAAAATAGTTACAGGACGAATAAAATGTTAAAAAAATCACTAAGTAAGTTATACGTAAGAATGACCATAACTGTGTTGAAGCAAGGGCGACGTATTATTCGCTGTAGGTGAAGGCAGTGATTAAACGAAAACTAAACGTAAACATTCAATGCAAATCTTCAAATTAACATAACATTCGTGACAAAAAATGTAAGAGATGATTGACATCTAACACGGATTGTTATTCGCCTCAACATTTTTCTTCTTCAATTAGCATATAAGAACTCTTTCCCCTCCGCACCCGCTGCAATCTCGGCCCTGCCACAGCCCCACACAACCACATTACAGAGATCAATCGATCAGGAACACCACTCTGCTTCAATGGCCGTCAGTAGGGCCACACTGCTTTAATAGCCGTCGGGTGGTGTCACTCTGATTCCATGATAGTCAGGGCGCCACTCTATTCCATGGGTTATTAGGGGACGTCATGATGTTTCCAGGGTCCCCAAGAGGGGCCTCTCTGCTGATATGGCTGTCATTGGGCGCCACACTGTTTCCATGGCCGGCAAGGGACGCCCCTCTGTTTCCATAACCGACAAGGGGCACCCCTCTGTTTCCGTGGCCGACAATGGGGCACCCCTCTGTTTCCGTGGCCAACAATAGGCGCCCCTCTGTTTCCGTGTCCGACAAGGGGTACCCTTCTGTTTCCGTGGCTGGCAAAGAGCGTCACTCGCTTCTATGGCCGACAAAGGGAGCCACATTGGCTTCTTGGCCGACAAGAGCGCCACTCTCTTTTCATGGCCGACAAGGGGCGTGACTTTACTTCCATGGCATTGTTTCATTCAGAGAATGCTAGTCTAAACAATAGTGGAATTATCAAATTTTTCAACACGCTATCCGTAATCCTTCAATTACGTTCCTCAGAAGGTTGAGGTATTGCCATCCCTGTACTATAACAATGTCAGAACCAAGCAATCATTACTCTGATCTCCTCCCTTCTTCCACTTTCCTCCATCATATAGCCATCATTTCGTATCATCACCCCATCACACGTCAGCAGAAGACATCTACTCGCAGACACCTCTCATCCCAGCTCCCTCTTGTCAACCCCAAACTAAAATTGAAACTAAAATTCACCAATCAGTTACTCCTTATCATCCCAGCACCATTAGCTCCCATGAAACGTCTTTTCAACACGGTCACAGCAATAGCGTCCCCTCAGCGCCTCGTCCTTTCTTCTCCTACCCTCCTCCTCCACGCTACACTACTCACAAATTCGTCTAACTATTCTTGCAGCACAGCCCCAATACTCCCCTTCCGCTACCATTCCCTTACCTCAGCCCAAACTTCGACTCTACCTATTCCGCTAATCCCTCCCATATATTACCCTCCTCCACCCATTCTTTCCTCGAGTTCCCACTTGCATTACCTTTCCCTACCCTCAACCCAAACTCCAACATTACCTATCCCGTCAACCCCTCCAATATATTACCCCCCCCCCTCCCCGTTCTTTCCTCTAGCTCCCACTTTCGCTACCATTCCCTAACCTTAGCCCAAACTCCCACTTTACCCATCCCGCCTATCCCTCCCATATATTACCCCTCTCCATCTGTTCTTTCCTCTAGCTTCCACCTCTGCTGCCATTCTCTAACCTCAGCCCAAACTCCAACTATACCAATCCCGCTAATCCCTCCCATATATTACCCCCCTCCACCCATTCCTTCTTCTAGCACAGTTCACCAATCCACAACCGTGCCTCTCTTCAATTACCAATCTAAATTTCTTTCCCTTGGTTCTGTTTCGGTCTCCACTGATCCAACCTACCCTCAGCAACAAAGAACAGAACCGAAAGCATGGATATCCCAAACTTACAAACAATGCCACTCGAGAATTAGCAACCAGATTCCTAGAAAATGTCAGTAAGAGTGTTGCTGAAGAGCATATTAAAAATCTATATGAGGGTGGTGTTGCTGACACAAGAAACAATAAAACGGATGAAAGGATGCCAAAGCAGGTGACGGAAAACATGCAACAATTCCATAGGAACGCCTACATCGACACCATTCTCAATGATTTAAGATTAAAAAGACAATCAACACCAGAAGACGGACATTGTATGATTCACGCGGTGAAAGGATCTTTAGTAAAACAAACAGGACTTAACGATAAAAACCTCCTAGAGGTGATGAAATGCAAAGCAATGGGGGAATCCTTCAATTACATAGAAGATTACGAAACCTTCACTGAGTATAAAAAGATGATAGGTTCCTCTACGAGTTAAAAAGTATTTTGAAAACAAAGTGTACAATAGCAGTTTTGACAGTCTAGTCCAAATAATTCTCAGCAACCCGCTCACAATACAAATCACTATCCTAGATGAAACAAACCCGGACATCGTAACGAAAACTGTAATTTATCCAAACAACCTTATGAGTGATGAAGCTGCTCAATACTCAATGTTTGTAGCGAAACAAGCATGTAGAAACAAATGTGCAGTGTTCCGGCATATATTCTCCTTTGCAATACGACAATGATACATCCATATTCGATGAAGAGATACCTATGCAATCATCCCGAAGTGACACCAACTGTCCTGTAAGTAAAAACAAATGACTAGAGGCACAAATTGTTCAAGCTATGAGCAGCGACCACCCCTCAGCAACCATGTCTTGAAATACCCATCAGAACCTGAATAATATCGTGATTAAACATAAACGTTAGAAGCTCAGGAGCATAGATGGATCACATCAAAAATATGATGGAGGAGGACTCAATTGACATTCTATGTCTGACTGGAACCTAGCTGGAATCTGACATTAACACCACCTTCCTCGAGATTGACGGCTTCAATGTTTATAGAAAAGATAGAAAAAGGAAAGGAGGTGGAACCGTGATTTATGTGAGAGAAGAATATACCTCTCCTCAAGAAATGCTCAACGACAGCAATGAAGTTGATGACCTTTGGGGGGACATCCATGAACGAAAAAACAGATCGTTTGTTATTGGTTCTCTTTACAGACCACCCAAAGCAAGTGTACACAGTCTTTTCAATACATTGAAGAAAGATTTCGAGAAGCTATTGGCTTAGGAAAAACGCTGTACATATTGGGAAATTTCAATGACGATCAATTAAAATCCATCAATATGAAGCCAATTTTAGACAGAGTCGGGCTGCATTAGCTCATAAAAAGGGCAACAAGAATTACTGCCGAATCCCAAACTGTATTGGGTCTGCTCTTAAGTAACAATCCGTCTTCCATTGTTACCACAGATGAGGAGCCCAATTCTTTTTCGGACCACCATAAAATAAACTGCACCATTAACATCAAAAAATAAAAATAAACATGTATACAATATAACCTGTCGTACAAAAAAGAAATTACACCGCGGGTAATTTCAGAGCACAACTAATGGCAAACGTCGTGATGATAAAACCGATACATTGCACATATATATATATGTCTGAACGCTGTGGTGCCAACGGAAACCAAAACAATGAAAAGCATGCCGGTTACGTGAATTACAGAAAAACTGCGAAATGAAATTGCACCTAAAAAATATCTCAAAAGCAGATCAAAACGAAGCATCACTTGGTTAGAATTATTTCAAATTCAAAATAGAAGTCAAACGAGAAGTCAGGAGGGCAAAAATCAAATTCCATTGTGAGGAACTAGAACAGTGCTGAAACAATCAAAAAGAAACGTGGAATGTACTGAAAAGAATTGTTCCCAACAAAAAAAAAATCACCTTGCCTACTTATCCGAATACTCGAACAGCTTCAGAGAATTTTTACAACTACTTCGCTGGAGTTGGGAAACATGTTTTTGAAGAGGTAACTTAGGAAGCTTAACAAGGATTACAGAGTGACGCAACAGATACATGGAGTCCAAAAGCTTTCGATGGCGACAGCGACCAGGAAGAGAACGTCAAATGGAAACCAAAGCAAGGATCGCAACACGAAGTAAAACGAGCTGTATTTGCCTTGAGAAACACAAATTCTACAGGAATATATGGTTTAGCCCTACAATATTTGAAAGACAGTCATATAGTTACCTTGCATTATACCACCACAGTTATTAACACATTCATAGCAAGTGAAACTTTCCTAGAGATCTGGAAGCATGCAATTATAGAAGCAATTCATAAATCTGGGGACAAGAATGAACCATCCAACTATAGACCGATCAGTCTTCTGTCTGTCCTATCCAAGATTATAGAAAAGGTAATATCTACCCAATTGATTGATTCCCTCAAATCAAACAAGCTGTTCAATGACTGTCAGTATTCTTATCGGTGAAAATTGTCAACAGAAGACGCACTTATGAGCATCACTGAAGATCTGTACAAAAACTATGATGAGGGGCAAATATCTCTGCTGGTATTGCTAGACTTATCGAAAGCATTCGACAGTGTAACCCATACAATTCTTTTTGGCAAGCTCCGCAACATCGGAATTGACCCTACCTGGTTCGAAAGTTATATGATGAATCGACAACAATCAAATTCGGCCACAGTTGCCTTTGAGGTCCCTCAAGGTTCGATTCTTGGCTCTTTGTTGTTCCTTTTTTTTAAATGACATCGACTGTAAATAACCAAAAAAGTTAGTGAAAATGGTATTGTACGCCGATGAAGTTCATATATTGTTTTCTGAAAGCCGTCGAATCTGAATGCACTGAAAGACGACGCTGAGACAGCCGTATTTGATCTGAAATCTTGGTATGATAAAAATGGACTCAAGCTCAAAGCAAAATGCATCGTGTTCGGCTCACACTCAAAAAGAAAAGCAGTTCCAATAAATTTCTCTATCAGGTTAGGCAAATCTGACATTCCTGTTGAAGATAAAGTTATAAGTCTGGAAGTATGGTTTGATCCTGATCTTTCCTCCAAACACCACGTAACTACTCTGTGTTACAAGCTATATGGAACACTTTTGTTCCTAAACTCCGCAAAATAATAATTGCATTTCAAATCAAGATTACTGATTGTCCACGCTTTAATATTTTCTCCCATAACTTCAATTTGGGGGATATCCACCAGAACCCGAAGAGAGGAAGTACAACGTTGTATAAACTTTGCAGCAAGAATAACATGCGATGGTAAAAACATTCACTCGGCAGCCAAAGTCACATGTATTCTCGAGGGGAAAAGAACAATCAATTCACAAGCCATAATGATACTATGCACGTTGAACACAGGAAGACAGAAACTGCCTGTCGAGCTTTTTCGATTACTGGACCAAAATCCTGGAACAACCTCTCAACAAGCCTCAAAAATCTTGATTCCAACAAGTCCTTCAAGAATAGGCTTAATGAACATCTGTTGACCGATCAATTCAAACGTAACTTTGCCAACAAACACAAGCTAAAGGCATAATACCAATAACTAGAAAAGCATTTCTGTTCATGAGCGACCACCACCACCAACCACCACCACTGTAACTCTCAACATTGAGACAAAATCTAAACGTTTTTACTCAAACGATACAAATGTTTTCTATGTTGTTACCGATCACAATTGTCTTTGCCAATTACCATAAGTGTTAACTAGCATTTCGTCTATTTATATGCTTTAAATGTTCCAGACGTTTTAGTATAATTAAAATACGAACTCCGTTTTTTCGAGGAACGATAGTCAGCATCTAACTTGACAAAGGTTTACTCAATTTTAATATAATTCATTGGAATATTTCTAACAAATTACCGTACCATTTTTGATGATACGATCATTGCCTTATTAGAAAACATTTTGCTTTGTTTTCTATAACAGAAGTATATTCATCGAACTTGTGTACTCCAGCATAGTATAATTTCCTATTTATCAATCATTTAATCATTTTCTAGCGGTCTTGAAGTGTGTATATTGTATATTCAATTGTTTGGTATGTATTTTAGGTATAAATTTTTTTCTATTACTTATGTCGCCGATTCACCCCTTCATTATTAATAAAATGGTTTAGACCCATCCTTACAATATGTTAGTGCTTTTTGAATTCCCAACTCTATATTGTATTCATATTTTCTGTATAATTCATGTTGTCCATCCATATCTTTGTCATCGTACCATAATGTAGACTACTCATTAGAATACGTTAGCACATTTTGACGTCCCAACCCTATGTTCTCGGGACTCTAACCACATGCATGCGTGATTTGTCCCCACATGTACTTGTTTTTTTTCCACACCCATGTATTTCGTTGGTTTATCAGCCCCCAAGTATTTCTTATTTTTCAACCTCGCGTGTCACTGGTTTTCCCAACGCTATGTAGTCGGAATTATTTTGCCAAAGTAGACTTTTCTGTACGTGCACAGATGATACTATTGTAAATAATATTTCGCTCCATGTAATCCGAACCGGCCGCCCCTAAAGATGAGCAGTGACGAATTCAAATTGAACTTTCGAGGAACGATAGGTAGCTCCCAGCTTTGACAGAGGCCAACTCGACGAGAATATAATTTATTGAATCATATCTAGCATTTACCCTACCAATTTTGAAGATACAATCATTGTCAAATAAGCTAATATTGTGCTTCATATTCTATGACAGAAGTTTTGTAATTCGGATTCTGTACTCCAGTATCGAATTATTCTGATTGGCAATCATTTAATTATTTCCTAGCTGTCATCAAGTGTATATATTTCAGTGCTATGTGTATATTTTATGAATAACTTATGTAGTCTATTCATGTAATGTTTTATACCCATCTTTACAATATGTTAGCACATTTCGTCATGAAATATGTATATCCAGTGCTATGTATATATTTTATATACAATTTATGTCACCTATTTAACCCTTTAGTATTCATATGTTACCCCATCTTTCCAATATGTTAGCGCATTTCGATTTCCCAACCCCATGTTCTCAGGGTTTCTTAGCCCCAAGTGTTGGCGGTTTTTTCAATCCTATGTATTTAGTAATTTTCCCAACCCCATGTATTTTGCGATCGCCCCACCCCATGTATTTCGTGCCAGGCATTCCTGATTCTTACCTCAAATAAGATGTTGGCTGTCGATCATTGATTATAATATTATAATTTAAAATCTGTCGCATGAAATCAGAACCAGCGGCAAATTTCAAATTGAATTTTCGTTTACGTTAATTCAATTAGTGTTTAGGGCAGTAAAGTTGTAAGAGTACTATTTTAAAAATGGAAAACCCATTGCCAGATGATTGAAATAAAGGATTGAATAATAATTTAATAATAATACTAATTGTCATCTATACAAGTAAGTATGTGTGTGCACATATGAATGTGTATTATACAGATTGTCATCCATACAAGTAGTTGGGTGTGTGCACATATGAATGTGTATTATACTGATTGTTCATCCATATATGTAGGTAGGTATGAGCACATAGGAATGTGTATATACTAATAGTCATCCATATAAGTAGACAGGTGTGTGCACGTATGAATGTGTATTCAACTGATTGCCATTCATATATGTAGGCAGGTGTGTGCACATATGAATGTGTATCACACTGATTGTCATCCATATATGTAGGTAGGTGTGTGCACATTTGAATGTGTATTTGTATGTGTACATGTATGATGGTATATTGTGAATTCCATTCAGTTTCATGAAGGCGAACCAGCAGCACACCAGAGATG
Organism: Gammarus roeselii; assembly: GCA_016164225.1. NCBI lineage: Eukaryota > Metazoa > Arthropoda > Malacostraca > Amphipoda > Gammaridae > Gammarus > Gammarus roeselii. The sequence continues at coordinate 1,493 of SDVV010029582.1, read as the reverse complement.
AGCTGCGATGCATTCATTTTGGATTTATCAATTCCATGCCCATGTGTTTTTAATAAGATTTTCATAAACATATAATTGTGAATCATGTTTTGAAACACGAAGTTGGTACAAGCCGGCCGCCTACAGGAGATGTGCTGTCACAAATTCACTTTATCTCTCGTTTCCATAATTCAAATAGCGCATATGAAAACTAAGTTTGATGTATTATACCTAAGTATTGAGATCCCATTGCTAGACGATGGAAATAAATGATTTAATAATAATAATAACAATAATGGCCGTCAAAAACGACACTTTGCTTCCATGTCTGTTAGTGTGTACCATTCTGATTCCAGTCCCCGACGGGGAGCACCCATCTGCTTCCATGGTCGCACAGAGCCGCTTCCATAAAAAAAGTAAGCGTACAGGATCCTTCCCGATCCGCCGATCCGCATCTATGGAAGCTGTTCTCGTTTGCGATTAAAGAATACACCTTTTTGGATGGAGAACAATGGCAAAACGAGTCATGAAGAGACACGGCTTCTTTGTCTGCCAGAATGACTGTCTCAACTTTTAGGCTGGGACTGACTGCGTCATTCCATCTGCCACGCTGTGTTAAGGAAGGGTGTTGAGAACATCGCTGCAGGAGTTTTTCGTAGCAAACTGCGCAGAGTCATTGTTGAGGTTTTATATGTTTTTCAATAGCTTTGGAATTGAACCCCGCTGCTTCTCAGATATAAAAATTGATCCTACTTTGTAAAATAGCTTCATTTCACTACCTCTTGCATTATATGCAGTTAGCGACTGAGACGTATTCATGAATAGCAGGGCGCAAAATACAGTATAGTCTCTAAGTGCCACCCACTCGCGGTCACCAACTGATCCCCAAAGTCTCGAGTGGTAGGGCGCAGAAGACTGCATTCCCTCTAGTGCCACCCACTCGCGGTCACCAACTGATCCCCAAAGCCTCGAGTGGTAGGGCGCAGAAGACTACATTCCCTCTAGTGCCACCCACTCGCGGTCACCAACTGATCCCCAAGGCCTCGAGTGGTAGGGCGCGAAAGACTACATTCCCTCTTGTGCCTCCCTCACGCGGTCACCAACTGATCCTCGACGTCGCGAGTAATCGAGGACGGATATGCTTCTGGCATTTACAATCCTAAGCACTTGTTATCTTGACAAATCGTTGTTTATTTTTGTAGAACTCCAAGACCCATTTGATGCTCGACTTTGAAGTCTGTGGTTGTATCCTCGTTCAAGCTACAATCAGCTGGAAACATTCGAGCTTTACTTTTCACACCCTGGAATATTTCTCCGTCTGTTGGCTGCAGCCCGCCTCTCAATGCCGGTCCTAACAGTGACAAATGATGAACCTGACTCCATCAGTCACTGTCTGTAGGGCGCCACCAGTGGAATGAATAACATTATTTGCCTGAAAGCAGGGGGGAATGGGCGATAGCTCATAATAATATAAGATGAAAAGGTCCGAAAACGTTTATGCTGAATAGAACATA
>SDVV010029581.1:0-10135 GCA_016164225.1 Gammarus roeselii | reverse complement strand
AACATCCCCCCCCCCCCCCCCCGTCTCCCAACGCTGTAAAGCCCATCCACAGAATGCTGTATATATGTGGAGTGCTTGAGTAGAGAAATTACTTATTACAGTTCACAGCATTGCTGACGCAGAGGGGGAGAGCAGCGTCGAGGCTGGTCGAGGTGCGTCGAAATCAGTCGAAACATGTTGAGGCAGGTAGAGTTGGGTGCCAAAAGCCGAGACTGACCGAAATGATTCGAGACAAACCGAGATGATCTGAGACGAGGGGACTCGAGGGACCCGGGGAGTTCGGGGGACCCGGGGACTTGGGTTACCCTCTGGGGCTCATCGAGCTGTTTTGGGGCCCGAGGGACCTCTGCCCCCCCCCCACCCCACACAGCTCCCACCCTAATATGCTTGAGTTTAGAATTTAGATATTACTGTCCACAGGATTACCGGCGCAAAGGGGGAGAGCCGCATCAAGGCTGGTCGAAGTGCGTCGAGATCAGTCGAAACATGTCGAGACAAGTCGAGTTGGTCGCGACGAGTCGAGGCTGGACGAAATGAGTCGTGACAAGCCCAGATGAGCTGAGACGAGGAAACTCTAGGGACCCGGGGAGCTCGGAGGACCCGGGGGACCTGGGTTACCCTCCGGGACCCATTGAGCTCTTTTGAGACCCGAGGGACCTTTGCCCCAAGCCCCACCCTATCTCACTAAACAATAAGCGTGATTTCAATGATCTGAACAGTTTTTCAGCCCATGATGACCCTGCCCTTTTTTCTTCTTCGCGAGCTACAATTTTATCATCTTGAACGATGCTAATGTATTTGTGCGAGTGTTCTTGTTGGTGAATGTGTGAATAAGTGTGTTTCAGCCTGTGCTCGGTTGAGCGTGCACGGACCATTTGTTATTTCTGTGGTTGACGTGGGCCGCGTAGCTGTGAACCTAGTGATGCGTTGCGCTTGGAGTTGATCTAATCATTGAAGCCGTAAACCTTGAAAAAATTTCGACGATACTATCTGTGCGCACTGGTGCGCGTACATGTTGCTCATGAGGTTCTGCGGGGTTGGGGGCGGGTATTCGTTTCGTCCGAGTCTTTATCTTACCTGAATAAATGAATTATACTCAAACCGAACTAGATAGCGTAGCTGTAAACATTGTGTTGCGTTGTTGTCGGAGCCTATTTCGTCCGTGTAGCCGTAAACCTTGTACCAGTCCCGACAATGCTACCTGTGCGCACTAGCATGAAGATTTATTACTCTTGAAGTTCTAAATGATTAAAAGCGCTTTTATCTAGGAAAGATAGATTCAGTAAGTCAGAAGTGGATAAATAAGGCAGTATAAAAGACTTCTGCAGGAGTTGTAAAAATTTAATTTTTTTAAAGATGCTACGCAATTTAGACAATTTCCCGGCAAAAAGAAACGTGATATTTCCAGTTGAGTTTATCGTCTACTATTACACCGAGAAACTTCTTTATTTACAACTGGTTGACCTCTCAATTCCATCTGTGTGTGTTATGATTGGATATTTCCCGCCTGTTAGTACGTGCACCAGTTCGAAATGTGGACCAATTGTTGATTGTTATTAGTAACGGCATGATTTATGGCACTCAGCTACAGAATAGGCGGATAAATGTCACCGCACAAAATACTAAGAGCTGGTAGAGGAGTTCTTAAAGTATTTCAATACGAAATGCACTTGAATATCATTCAATGGCAGCATAGCGGCCGAATACTGCAGGTCTCGCCTGCAGGAGCGGCAGATCCTAAAGGCTTCTAAAATGTTCTATCTCACGTACATATTTTTTTATCTGATTTGTTTAGAATGAATTAATAGAATAAAAGAAGAGTTAATCTCTGACGGCAAACTCCTAGCAAGCTCTCGATGAACTGAACGTACATTCATTTTTTTGCAGCAAACTCCTGATGAACTGAACATATCTTTATTTTACTAGCAAACTCCTAATGAACTGAACATATATTCATTTTCCTAGAGCAAAATGGCAAGCAATATCTTCATCCCCCTGCAGCGCCGTGTTGCAACCATCTCCTCACAGCGCCGTGACGCCGCCATCTCCTCGCAGCGCCGTGACACCGCCGTCTCTTAGGAGCGCCGTGACGCCGCCATTTCTTTGTAGCGCCGCGACGCTTAAATCACCTTGCAGCGCCGCGACGCTTCCATCACATTGTAGCGCCGTGACGCCGCCATCTCTTCGCAGCTCCGTGACGCCGACACCGTTTATTTGTTGCACCGTGATGCTTTCATCAATTTGTAGCGCCGTGACGCTGTTATCTAATTGTAGTGCAGTGACGCCGCCATCTCCTCGCAGCGCCGTGACGCCGCCGTTTATTTGTAGCACCGTATGCTTCCATCACCTTGAAGCGCCGTCATGCTGCCATCTAATAGCAACGCCGCCATCTCCTCGCAGCGCCGAGACGCCCCCATTTCTTTGTAGCGCCGCGACGTTTAAATCACCTTGCAGTGCGGCGACGCTTCCATCACATTGTAGCTCCGTGACGCCGCCATCTCCTCGCAGCTCCGTGACGCCGCCGCCGTTTATTTGTTGCACCGTGATCCTTCCATTGCCTTGTAGCGCCGTGATGCTTCCATCATCTTGTAACGCCGTGATGCTTCCATCACCTTGTAGCGCCGTGATGCTTCCATCACCTTGTAGCGCCGTGATGCTTCCATTGCCTTGTAGCGCTGTGATGCTTCCATCACCTTGTAGCGCCGTGATGCTTCCATCACCATGTAGCGCCGTGATGTTTCCATCACTTTGTAGCACCGTGATGCTTCCATCACTTTGTAGCGCCGTGATGCTTCCATCACTTTGTAGCGCCGTGATGCTTCCATCACCATGTAGCGCCGTGATGCTTCTATCACTTTGTAGCACCCGCGTATTAAATGACATCGTATTTCTTTGACCGTGTTTCGATTGAAGCCTTTCCATTGAGTGTGTATTGGACGTCCACAATAACCTGCCTTCTCGTGGCAGCTGCAGCGGTATTATGCGGCTGTGTTTACTAAATAGATGACGATTGATTGTATGAAGTACTGATTAAAGACAGTAAAGGTCAATTCACTTAACCCATAAGCGAATACGCGTTTTTGCCGAAATTCAAGAAGGCTTGGCCAGCTTCTAACGTGTCCTGGCCTTTGAAACCACGTCGGCGGAATCCGCTGTCCCATCGTTTGGCCACATTTTATTGAGCGTGAAAACGCGTTCAAGCCGATGGACCATTCTGTAGCTTTCTTTTTCCGCATGCAACCAATTCACGTCGCCTTTATTACTTCTATTTTCAAGCGAATGTAGAGCGTACAGTAAAAGTCTGCAAATCTAACAAATGTAAGGGAAGTAGCCGACGTGTTTATCAGTAGTATTGAAACGTGTTTGTCAATGTGGGAAAATAGACCCCACATGCTTCGATGAGAGAGGAAATATTGCATGTGGTTTTGAACCAATTGGCCTAGCAGTGCGGTTTCGGCTGGAAAGTTTGGCAGATGCGGCATCTTGACACCTTATCCCCTCTCCTCCGGCAACGGCAAATTCCTCTGCTCTGCTACGCTAATTGTGTTTCTCTGTCGTTATTGAGCGTACAAACAAATATAGCATTGAAAATAAGTAATTTATTTTGTAAGGTAATTTTTTTTTTCATTTATGGTAATATGTTTAAATACGGTAAAAAGCGTACGTGTAATTGTTTTGAGTAGAAGTAAACCGTTTTCTGGCTGGATGTCCGAAGGAAGAAGTGTGTGTAATTGTCTCTAGGGGCTCCTCGGGTTCGGAGTGCGGTTGACCACTCTCGTGAGTGTAGCCTGAGGCCCAGTTCAGTGTGTTTTCCTATGGCGTGGGCTTAGGTTATACGTGTCCAAGTGCCCTAGGACCTCTCCACCAAAATATGGATGCCTCACCAGGAAAACGACTATATGTCGTCAGACTGAGCAATGGTGACTAGAGAAGAATTAGAGTTATATTGTAGTAATAGTCAGTCACTAACCCTGCCAGTTAGACATGACACTGTTCAGTATAGCATATAGTTCCATAGAACAGTTTATGACCGTGTTAGTAACGAGACAAATACAATCGCCATTCTTTGTATCACGGAAACCTCGCCATAACCAAGTAAATTAGGGGTAGTTGAGATATCACCAACGTGTTCCATGGTGTAATACGTGCTTGTGCTATTAAGGTAATGAAAAACCCATACAGTCAAACGTGTAGTGGTATGCATGGTCCACATGCATTCGCTGTCGTCTCTGAATCAAGGACTGTTTCTCACAGAAAATGCTTGGAATCAATTTTTTTTCACCGTAACTACGGGTTGTCGCCACCGCTTAGAAAATACCAAAAATCACCGTCGGTGCCACTTGAGGTACTGACCAAAAGTGTTGCCGTATAGCGGCAGCGGTGCCTTAAAATTGGACCGATAGCATGCCGTCGGTATTAAGAGGGAGCGCCGCCCACCGGTGCGGCACAGCAGTTCTCTTGATAACTCATCAACTAATAAAAACCACTGAAAAGCATAATTAATCGAGGAAAATTATTCCTTTATTTTTATTGAGGAAGACATGCAACTAACGACTAGCAACTAGTGGCTAACTATTATCGACTAGCCACTAACAACTAGTAACTATCTACTAGCAGCTTACTACTAGAGACTATTGGCTAGCAACTAACGACTAGCAACTAACGACTAGCAACTAACTACTAGCAACTATCGACTATCAACGAACAACTAGCAACCAAGGACTATCAACTAACGACTAGCAACTAACGGATAGCAACTAACGACTAGTAACTAACGACTAGCAACTAAATACAGGCAATTAACCAACTTTTTTCGGAACTGTAATAAATTAATCTACCCATTGTAATTTTTCAGGTGAGTGCCATTTAAATACTTTTATGTTATCTGTTAAGTGTACAGAATAACAGTTTGCAACTGAATAACAGATGGAGTGCAATAATATATAAGTGATCCTAATGAGTCCCATTTAATAATGAGACCTGTTCATTGAGGTGTTCCTCACAGCCTACATCAGAAACGAGTTACGTTATTCGTCTTGGGGTTGTTGTCTTACTTCTAATTAATTAACTACTACAGGCTTCATTCACCTCGATGCCTTCCTATTAAATCACCTTCTGAAAAAGTAAGTGTCCATATAAATTAATGAGAACAGGGTGAGGCGAGATTGGAGGCCTAGCACTAATAGAGCTATTCAATTAAACGAGTCAACTCCAAAGACACCCCGACAGCACGTACAGGAGGGGTTCTGGCCATTCTTCTTCTGATGAATCGATGGTCCTGAACGCGCATTATCTGCTGGCGGAGGAGGCCTGACGATGGTTCTGTACATATACATTGTTCCATAACACCTGTCTAGTGGATGCAATTAAAAAGGTGACAGATAAATATCTATTTTCAACTCAATCCCCGCGTATAGGCTAAATGATGAGTGATCTATTGCTGTAGCACACGTCCAGACATTAACGTAACTATAGTGTTAAGGTCCTGTAGGGTAGTGGTTATACTATGATGGGAGTAGAGGGCGGGACTTGGCTGGGTGGCGGGACCTGGCGTAGTGGTGTGGCCCGATGGAGAGGAATGACCTGTCTGGGTGTGGGTGACGGGACCTGGCGTAGTGGTGTGGCCCGGTGGAGAGGAATGACCTGTCGGAGTGGTGTGACCTGGCGTTGTGGTATGACCCGGTAGAGAGGAATGACCTGTCGGGGTGGTGTGACCTGGCGTAGTGTTGTGGCCCGGTGGAGAGGAATGACCTGTCGGGGTGGTGTGACATAGCGTAGTGGTGTGGCGCGGTGGAGAGGAATGACCTGTCGGAGTGGTGTGACCTGGCGTTGTGGTATGACCCGGTGGAGAGGAATGACCTGTCGGGGTGGTGTGACCTGGCGTAGTGTTGTGGCCCGGTGGAGAGGAATGACCTGTCGGGGTGGTGTGACATAGCGTAGTGGTGTGGCGCGGTGGAGAGGAATGACCTGTCGGAGTGGTGTGACCTGGCGTAGTTGTGTAGCCTGGTGAAGAGGAATAACCTGTCTGGCATCCGGGCTGAGGACCTAAAAACAGATAAACTTGCGATACATCTTTGTTCATTGGAATTATAAAGATCAGGTTCAGGCCCGTGGAGAGTGAGGCCTAGCCTGGATCACACATTTCCTTCACTTCATTCCATAGCACCTCATTGTGCACAGATGCGTACACAATTAGAACCGCAAGTGCATAGAAAACTCTGCTTCCTCTGTGAACCTGATGCCAGCATGGCTAAGTCGCCATAGCCGGTGAACCACAATTATATCATCGGCGAAACACGCTGCCTCTTCATCACATCAATAGGGGCAACAACTAATCCTAACCAGGGGTCTTGCTGCAGCAAATTTTTACCACATGTAACTAATTACGTCATATTGTATTGATCCTTTTATTGTAACTGAATGTAGAACGTGCGATACAAGTCTAAGTTAATGATCATATGGACATGTCATGGTGGTGGGACATGGAGAAGTGGCATGACTTGGCAGGGTGGCGTGACATGAGAGGGTGACGTGATCTAGCCGAGTGGTGTGATCTGGTGGAGAGGCGTGACTTGGCCTACATTCGCGAGACCTGGCAGATTAGCGAGACTCTGGTAGAGGGGCGTGACCTGGTGGAGGTCCGCGATCTGGTACGGTGGCGTGACCTGTCGTAGTTGCGTGTCCTGGCCGAGTTGGGTGACCTAGCAGGATGACGTGATCTGACGGGGTGGCATGTCCTGGCCAAGTGACGTGGCATGGTCGGGTGGCGTGACCTGGAGAGGGGGTATGGCAGGGCGAGGTGGCGTGGCCTAGCAGGGTTTGTGGCAGGACGTGGGGAGACTGTAACGGGGCCATTACATGACTACGGAAAGCAAGCTTGCCCATGAGTGTACAGATGGTGAAACTGGTCATAAAGCTATTACAACAATGTCAGCCACAGGTACTATCGGTTACAAAGTTAGAGACTTCATTTTGAATTTCGTGTTTGATTTAACCTTCGTTTCAATCAAATTGTAAGTAGTTAGGTAAGTTTTTATGATTGTATATTACAGCCAAACGTCTGGAGAAAATGCAAATGTGTAATTACATACTATACAACATACAATCTCGGTGCAGGGATGTCGTAAACAAAGGCGAAATTAAAAATTAGATCTCAATCTTTGTAACCGACAGTACAACACAAATGTGACAGAGAGAAGGCGATCGAAATATGAGAGAAGAAATTGCACTATAAAATGATCAGAAGTAGTGCCGGTACCAGACTACCAAAGACAGTGCCAGCCCATGACTGTTTGCTACCAGTGGCAATGTAAAGGTTTAGTGACAGTGCCATAACAAAGGGTCAGTCACAGTGCCAACACCAAGGGTCAATGACAGTGCCAACACAGCGGGTTAGTGATAGTGCCAGCACAAAAAATCAGTGGTAGTGCCAACATAAAGGGCCAGTGCCAGAGCCAACACATAGGGTCTATGACAGTGCCAACATAGAGGGTCAGTAACGGTATCAATACAAAGCGTATCACAGTGCTAACAAAAAGGGTCAGTGACAGTGCCAATATAAATGGTCAATGACAGTGTCAATGGCAGTGCCAACACAAGGAGTCAGTGAGTGTCAATACAAAGGGTCAGTGGAACGGACAGCCTAAAGGGTCAGCGACAGTACCAATACAGAGAGTCAGTGGCAGTACCCATAAACAAAGTCAGTGACAGTGCCAACATAGAAGGTCTATGACAGGGCCAACATGGAGGGTCTGTGGCAATGCCAACACAGAGGGTTAGTGACAGTGTCAATATAAAAAGTCAGTCATAATACCAACATAGATGGTCTGTGGCAGTGCCAACACAGAGGGTCAGTGATAGTGCCAACATGAAGGGTCAGTAGCAGTGCCAACACAAAGGATCAGTGACAGTTCCAACACAATGTGCCAGTGGCAGTGCCAACAGAGATGGTCACTGGCAGTGCCAACATACAGGGTCAGTGATAGTACCAGCATAATGGGTCAGTGAGAGTGTCAACTAAATGGGTAGGGACAGTGCTAATACAAAGAGTTAGTGACAGTGCCCATATAAAGGTTCAGTGACAGTGCCAATACAAAGACTTAGTAGTAGTGCCAACATGAAAGTTCACAGACAGTGCCAAAGCATAGTGTCAGTGACAGTGCCAACATAAATGGTCAATGACAAGGCTAACATAAAGGGTCAGTGACAGTGTCAACACAAAATGTCAGTGACAGTGCCAAAATATAGGGTCGGTGATAGTGCCAACATAAAGGGTCAGTTACAGTGTCAACACAAAGAGTCAGTGACAGTTCTAGCACGAAGAGTCAATGACAGTGCCAACATAAAAGGTCAGTGACAGCGCCAACATAAACGGTCGAAGACAGTGCCAATACAAAGAGTTTGTAGCAGTGCCAACGTAAATGGTCAGTGACAGTGCCAATACTGAGGTTCAGTGACATTTCCAACATAAATGATCAATAACAGTGCTATCATAGGTTCAGTGAGAAAGCCAACACAAAGACAGTAGTGGCAGATAAGGGTCACTTACAGTGCTAACACAAATGGTCAATGGAAGTGCCAGCATAAACGGTCAGTTACAGTGACAACACAGAGTTTGTTGCAGTGCCTATCTTAGGGATTCATGCCATTGCCAACTTAAAAGAGGGACAGTGCCAACATAAAGGATCAGTGACAGCGCCAACACAGGGAGTTAGTGACAGCGGCAACACAAATGATCAATGACAGTGACAACACAATGAGTCAGTGTCAGTGCCAACATAAATGGTCGGTGACAGTGCTAACATAAAGGGACAGTGCCAGTGCCAACATACAGGGTAAATTACAGTGCCAACACACAGTGAGTGGCAGTGCCAACATGAAGGGTCAGTGGCAATGCCAACATTGAGGGTCAGTGACCGTGCCAACATAGAGGGTCAGTGACAGTGCTGACACTAAGGGTTAGTAAAAAAGCCACCAAAAAGAGTCAGTGACTGTGTGTACATTACAGTGTCAACGCGCAGTGCCAACACAAATCGAAGCCAACACAAAAATGCCAACGCAAAACAGTGTCATCAAATCCGTGCTAGTAGCGGTGCCAACACATCCGGGCTAGCAGTTGCTCCGACACAAAGTGCCAGTGCCAGTGCCAACACAGCAGGGCGTGTCTGTAACAGGAGCCCTGTCTTTCCTAGGCTGCACTTGCTTCAACCGCTTCAGACCTCCTGCCACTGGTTGTACTTGTTTCTGCCTATTCTTTGGTGCAGTTTCTAATGGCAGTATGTGTTGCCATTGTTCCCGCCTGCAGTCGCTACAGTTCTGCTCATTACTGCATTTGGTGTCACTACTGCTCCTAATTTGTTGATGCAGTATCTTGCTAACTGTTCATTCCACTGTTCGTGTTTCATGTTTCCAATAACAATCGTTCGTTTAGTGAAGCGCGAATATGTTGTTAAGCTGACGTGATTGTAAAAATACTCTCGCTAGTTTTCCTCTGCTTCACTTTGCTGTTTTTCTTTCAACTGTTGATGACGCACGGATATCTGCTGATGATTCTGCCCGTATGTAGATACTGGTCAGCCCTGATGCTCAGTGAGGTCAGCCCTGGTGCTCAGTGAGGTCAGCCCTGGTGCTCAGTGAGGTCAGCCCTGGTGCTCAGTGAGCTGCGTGGCCGCTTGTTTCTCTTGTCCAAATGCTGTGTGTTCAGACGTTGATGGCACGCCCGGCCGCGGCTGCTTCATATTATTATTAATGTTATTGTACGCACGCGGCAAGCTGGTGGGCGCTCGTTCATGGCTAAAGTGTATTAAGCTCAGGCATCTGATTGAAAATTACAATCTATTGTTCTACGCACTTACCATAACTTTCTTCCATTATTCACACTCGTGACTAGGCTACAATCTATTGTTCTGCACCCTCACCATAACTTTCTTGCATTATTCACACTCGTTACTAGGCTGCAATCTATTGTTCTGCACCCTCACCATAACTTTCTTGCATTATTCACACTCGTTACTAGGCTGCAATCTATTGTTCTGCACCCTCACCATAACTTTCTTGCATTATTCACACTCGTGACTAGGCTGCTATCCATTGTTCTGCACCCTCACCATAACTTTCTTGCATTATTCACACTCGT
>SDVV010029580.1:0-11791 GCA_016164225.1 Gammarus roeselii | reverse complement strand
GTACATATATTCATGTTTGTCTATATCATAAATAAATATACGAATAAGTGATGAAATATGGCTCTAACCAACAATGTGCAATGGTTGCATTCACTAAATGTTTCAGGCATGACGACGACAAACAGATAGATTCCCTTTAACCCTTCTGACTCCAAAGTGATACTCTCTAACACATAAACTGATGACTAATTAACATTAATTTCAATGCGAATAATCCAACACATATTATTTGCAGGACATGTAATACAGATACAGATACAGACACTAGGCCGCATCCCCCAGAAAAATGGGGTGGCCGACGGCAAGGCGCACCTCACACCCTCATACGCTCACGCTCACACAAATTAGCCCTTTCGTGCTAAAGGGTTCGGCCGGTACCCCCTCAACATACACTCTGGGTCACGAGTGCAGTCCGAGGATCCGTCGTCAGCAGCAGGGCCCGACAGTTTTCACTGGTTTACCCCCGCCGCGTCATAATGGCCGGCCCCCCCCGTACCCACGACCATCCCGACAGCGGGATGCCAAGGGCGGGAAAGCACATCAGAGCAGAGTCAAAATTAACCATTCTCCACTCACGCCTGTTCATTGCACGCTCTCTCGCCACCTCCACATTCATGTCTCTCCGTCCCAACGCCTGCTTCACACCGTCCATCCACCCAAACATCGGTCTACCTCTAGGTCTGCGACCACTCGCCTCCGCATTCATCACTCTTTTCATTAATCTCCTTTCATTCATCCTCTCCATGTGCCCGAACCATCTCAGAACACGCGAATCCACTCTGTCCTCCAACATCTTCACCATCCCTGTTCTGATTCGAACCACGTCGTTGGTGATCCGACCTCTCAGCGTTACTCCAGCCATGCTCCTCAAACATTTCATCTCGAAAACATTCAACCTTCTTCTCTGCTCTGCTCTCACCCCCCAAGCCTCAGAGCACAGTTGGGACAACAACACCCTCATACAGCCCTCTCTTTGCTTCCATCCCCAACGTCCTGCAGCTCATTACACTCTTTAGTGCACCCAGCATTTTACATCCCTCCTTCACTTGCGCCTTCACTTCAGTTTCCACTAGTTCAGTTATCTCCACATGGGAGCCTAGATACTTAAAACACTGAACTTCCTCCACGAGCTTTCCATTTAGGGTGACACTAATTTTGCTCGCATCGACAGTCTTTGAGCATCTCATTACTTTACTCTTACACACGTTCACTCGAAGCTTCCTCCTCTCACACACTCTACCAAACTCAGACACTAGCCTACATAGCTTCTCCTCTGAATCCGCCACCAGGGCCGTATCATCAGCAAATAGCAACTGGCTCAACTGCCAACTCCGCCCATCCGCTTCCAACAGTTCAGAGCCACGACACAGAACACTCGCGTTCACCTCCCTGACCACTCCATCCATATAGAGGTTGAACAGCCAGAAAGACATCAAAGACATGCTCGGCTGTCGGCATGGAAACTCTGCACCGCTCTCAACAGATGTTCGCCCACTCCATACAAACGCAACACCCTCCACAGCGCTTCCCTGTCAATCCCATCGTATGTCTTCTCCAGATCCACGAAGGCCCAAAACATATCCTTTCCTTTGGCAAGGTACTTCTCATAGACCTGTCTCACTGCAAAAATCTGATCAGTACACCCTCTACCACTCCTAAAGCCACACTCTTCCTCTCCAATTGTGCAGTCCGTACTGCCTCTTATTCTTTTGATCAGCACTCTCCCGTATGACTTACTAACCACACCTAACAGACTGATACCTCACGAATTGCAGCGATCATTTTTATCTCCTTCGCCCTTATATAGCGGAACAATGCAGACACTGTGCCACTCACTCGATACCACGCCTGCCATAAAATACAAGTTCAGTAACCTCACCAACCATTGGACAATTGTTACTCCACCCTTCTTCAGGCACTCGGTCGCAACGCCATACAAACCAGGGGCTTTCCCTGCTTTCATCACGTCCACCGCCTCCTGCACCTCTTCGTTGGTAATGTCCGCAACAAGTCTTTCTCCCAAAACTGGAATCCGAGCACCACCACCCACAGCAACAATGTCAGCCTCTCTGTCATCCTCGACATTCAACCACTCATCAAAATACTCGGCCCACCCCTCCCGCACATCACCACTTTCCAACAACAACTGGCCGTTTTCATCTTTCACCACTTCCTCCTTTCCGGTCTCTCCCTTTCTCACCCTCTTCACCTCTTTCCAGAACTTCATTTTGTTCTCCTCAAAATTCTGGCACAACTGTCTGCCCCACTTGGCATCAGCGTCCCTTTTGGCTCTCCTCACTACCCGCTTCACTTCGTTTCTCCTCTCTTTGTAGCTTTCATAAGCCACCTCCGACTTCACCTGCAACCACTCCTCAAATGCTCCTCTTTTCCGTGCCACCGGCAGTTTGACCTCCCCGTTCCACCACTCGCAGCTTTTCCTTCTGCACCCTCCCACACGGCGCGTTCCACACACCTTTTTCGCACATTTCAGCAACGCATCACTTAACGTCTCCCATTCTTCCTCCACATCTCTCAGGTCCTGTCCTCTCACGTTGTCATATTCTTCATCCAACGCCTGCTGGAACTCCTCGGCTCTTATTTTCACATTCAGTCCACTCACTTTCACTTTCTCTCTTCCTCCTCCCACTCGTTTGTTGCCCTTCCACTTCTGCTCCACTCTTAATCTACCTTCCACCAGCAGATGGTCAGACACTCCTCCACCCTCATCTCTCAACACCCGCACATCCATCAGCCTCCCGACCACTCTCCTCGATATCAGCACAAAATCCATCAGTGCTCTCTCCACCATTGTACCATGGACCATCCCTACCCACGTGTACTTGTGAATATCTCGCTTTATGAACAAACTGCTCCAGACTACCAACTCCTGCTCCATACACATACCTATCAGGTTTTCTCCACGGTCATTTCTACGGGGAACGCCATACCTTCCTATCACATTCTCCACTACTACATCTCCAACTCTCACATTAAGGTCACCCAGTACAAAGATATTGAAATTACCTCCATAACTCTCTTAACACTCACTCAGGTCAGTCCAGAATTGCTCTCTCTCCTCTTCACTCCTCTCGCTGCCAGGTCCGTAAGCACTCACAAATGCCCATCTTTCTACGCCTAACTTAACTTTGACCCATATCAATCTTGAGGACACCTCCTTCCATTCGGTAGCGCTACTAGCCAACCGATCACTCAATATCAAGACCACACCTTCTCGTGCCCAACCATCCTCCACACCAGACTTTCTTCCACTTACCCCACCAAACTCACATTCGCTCTTACCTTTCAACTTTGTCTCACTCAGCGCCAACACATCAAACTTCCTCCTCTCAAATATCTCACCTATCTCCCGCCTCTTCACATCATTCGTACGACAGTCAAGCACATTCAACGACCCTGACAATAGGGTTCGGTGAGGCGTGTGCCTCTCCTCCCCCGCTCGTCTTGCCGTCTTTGAGGAAAGGTTTCACAGAGAACGGGATTCCTAGCCCCTCCGCTCAGCCCCTTTTTGTCGCCTTTTACGACACGCAGGGGTTACGGTAGCACGATCCTACTCCCGGCTACGGGCGCCTTTTCATCGCCTTCTACGACATGCGGTGGATATGGTAGCAAGACTTTAAAGTCCAGGCTACAAGGCTATAGAGGAAACAAATATTTACTATGTGTATTTGTATCATTTCAAAAGGACACCAAATATAGCACCTCAACGACCTTCGTATGAACGATTTGTTCCCATATCATGATCGTTATTCATTAATATTCAATCTCACACCAGCAATAAGTATTTTTTTGAGAACGTTGGATATTGCCGGTTCATAAATAGTCGGTATTCGTCAAAAATTGTTATAGTCCGCCCGTCTGTCATCGTAGGACACACAATGATATTCGACGACACAAATAGTGAAGTCGGCTGACCAACGATACGAAGATGGAACCCGATGCCGAGCACACCATCGATCGACGTTAACGTCAGCCTGGCAATACATGCCTGTTAAATTATGTATTATTCCATCTACTGTGACGGTGGAGTTACTGTCACACGGAATCTCCTCCATTTGATGGTATGTATGCATTATTGATAGCTCCAGAGCTGAAAGAGCTTCGTCCATCACATGTTGGTCTTCATGCCTGATCAACTTTTGAGTGCCCTCAATATTCGTTGCTAATAAATAAGGCACCAAGACTGTAATCGGCGGCGTCTGTTAAAATGTTTCTCAGTGGAGAGACTGGCTGTCGACTTAAGTGCATCTAATCGAATGGGATTCCTCATGACATGATGAACGGTACAGCAAATGACTATGCTCTACAAGATCATAAACTATTTTCATTGCTTGAGTTATATATTAGAGTGACTGCCTCATCATCAGAGGTCATAGAGGGAGTGCCTCATCATCATAGGTAATTGAGTGTGTGCCTCATCATCATAGGTAATAGAGTGTGTGCCTCATCATCGAAGGTAATAGAGTGTGTGCCTCATCATCAAAGGTAATTGTGTGTATGCCTCATCATCAAAGGTAATTGTGTGTATGCCTCATCATCATAGGTAATAGAGTGGGTGCCTCATCATCATAGGTAATAGAGTGTGTGCCACATCATCATAGGCAATAGAGGGTGTGCCTCATCATCAAATGTAATAGAGTGTATGCCTCATCATCATAGGTAATAGAGTGTGTGCCTCATCATCATAGGCAATAGAGTATGTGCCTCATCATCATAGGCAATAGAGTGTGTGCCTCATCATCAAATGTAATAGAGTGTGTGCCTCATCATCATAGGCAATAGAGTGTATGCCTCATCATCATAGGTAATAGAGTGTGTGCCTCATCATCAGAGGTAATAGAGTGTGTGCCTCATCATCATAGGCAATAGAGTGTGTGCCTCATCATCATAGGCATTAGAGTGTGTGCCTCATCATCAAATGTAATAGAGTGTGTGCCTCATCATCATAGGCAATAGAGTGTGTGCCTTATCATCACAGGCAATAGAGTGTATGCCTTCTCTCTGAAGGGCATGACTATACGTCGTACTTGTACGAGACTGTATTATAGTAGTCCGTTACTTCAGAAAAATCGTTGACGAAATCATTTTAATTTGGTGATGAAAGCGCAATGTTGCAAAGTACGGTAAATAAAAACCAGTTACTCGCCTATGGACAAGTCAAAAACACACAAATGAACACATGAACTCATTGAAATGAAGATGTACTATGCAAGGATTCATTGTTATTTATGAACAACTTGTGTATAATTAATATATTCATTCTATAGCAGCCGACTCTGTATGATTATTTAATGATAACGATTATCTCAAATGCCCTCTTATGCTATTAACAGTCGACATCTCGCGGTAAAAAAGCCGTGCACCTTTACTGTGGCAATTAAAGTCACCAATTTGGAGGGTATCAATGCAGTAAATATTTATATGCTGCCTTATTTACAGATACTAGGCCAAATCCCCAAGAAATAGGGACTTGCTGCCGGCAAGACGCACCTCACACTCCTCTCATACACTCACACTCAAACAACTTAGCCTTTTTGAGCGAAAGGGTCCGGCCGGGAGGCTCCGTAACCAACCCTCCGAGTCTTGAGTGCGTTCCGAGGTCAGTGTTGGCAGCAGGGCCCGACGGTGTGACTGGTTTACCCCTGCCGCGTCATGATGACCGCCCCCCCTCGCCCACGACCATCCCGTCTCTCAACGAGATGCCAAGGACGGGAAAGCATATCAAGGCAGCGTCAACATCATCCCTTCACGATCATTCTTCACTTACGCCCATTCATTGCACGCCCTCTCACTACCTCCACACTCCAGTTTCTCCTTCCTTACGCCGCCTGTTTCACATCATCCATCCACCCAACCTTCGGTCTACCTCTAGACCAACGTCCACTCGCCTCTGCTTTCAACACCCTTTTCACCAATCTCACATCGTCCATCCTCACCATTGTTCCGGTACCATCTCAGTACACGCAAGTCAACTCTGTCCTCGAACTTCTTCAAAATCCTAGTTCTAGCTCGCACCACGTCGTTTTGATCCTGTCTCTCAACGACACACCAACCATGCTCCTCAAACATTTCATCCCGAAGACATTTAACCTTCTTCTCTCTTCTGCTCTCACCCCCAAGTCTCAGCTCCGTAGAGCACAGTTTGAACAACTACACCCTCACACAGCCCTCTCTTTGCTTCCATGCATTCCCAACATCCTGAAGCTCATTACACTCTTCAGTGCGCCCAACACTTTACGCCTTTCCCTCCTCACTCGCGAGATACTTAAAACACTGAGCTTCCTTCAAAAACTCTCCATTTATTGCAGGACACAAATACCGCTCACACCGACAATCCTCGAATATCTCATTACTTTACTTCTACCCATGTTCACTCGAAGCTTCCTCCTCTCGTACGCTCTACCAAACCCACACTCCACTCACACACTCTGCCATCATTGGATCAATGAAACTATAGAGTTTTCCACATTTAGACAGTCACTTGCGCATGAATGATTTTTTTTCAATACCAAAGAGCAAGTATGATTTCCTTGCAAGCCCACTGCTAGAATGTGGCATCTGCCACATCTCGCACGCCCCCGAACTAATGGTTTGTGATAGTTCTTCTAACTTTGCCAGAAAATGCGCAACAGTCCCTCATATGGGGAGTGCAGGGCAGAGCGCTGCAAACTATGGCAACAGGCAGGGGAAATGAAACAACAGGCAGGGGAAATGAAACAACAGGCAGGGGAAATGAAACAACAGGCAGGGGAAATGAAACAACAGGCAGGGGAAATGAAACAACAGGCAGGGGAAATGAAACAACAGGCAGGGGAAATGAAACAACAGGCAGGGAAAATGAAACAACTGAAAGCACAATTCAGTCATGCCTTCAATGGCATGTCCAACGCAACGACAGTCAACACGGATACCCAGCGGCTATCTATTAAATCAAAATTTAAAAACGTGTTGAATCAATTCCACGAATTCAAAGATCTGACGAACAGCGAACTAGCAAAAGTCAAAGAAACCGTTGAGGCCACCCTAAATCAAGTGAAAGAACTTCAAGTGCACCTAGACCCTGAATTGGCCAAGAAGCTTACAGCTCTAGACGAAGAGACCAATAACAGCACCAAATCGACTGAAAATTCATGCAAAGATAGCGAGGCATCGTACACTACGGTAGTAAGCAAGAGGCAGTCACGCTGTGACAATGCACCACACGCTCGGCCACTATCTCACCACATCCAACCCGACATACGTAAGCGTTTTGGCGTATTGTCCGATGAAATGGACTCTCAGAATACAGAGGAAATTTTAGTGATTGGTGATAACAATGTCACCTCCCTTAAATCAAATCAGCGAAAAGGGAGGATACAACTAGAAATTCTCGGCAAAACAGATTTAAAAATCGACGAAATTGGGGGCATAATCGTAAAGGAAAAGATACCTTCTTTTAAACGAATTATAACTCAAGTCGAAGCTAATGACGTGTCACAGACAGAATCGACATGGAAAAGGTACAAAACCATGTTAAAAAATGTCAAAGGTTCTCACGAGAACACACACGTCACTGGCATCTTGCCCCATCCGAACCAAAGCCGATACAAGTTAAGCAAAATGATCTTTCTTAACAACCGCCTAGCAACTTTCGGCAGAGCACAGAAAATCCCTTTCTCTGATCATTGGGAAAACAATGATTGACCCAAAGCACTATAACTTAAAAAGAATCACCAACAAGGCTCGCATAAACACGTATGGACTTGATGCCATCGAAAACATCCTCATGAACACAGACGCTGGTATTGTCACCGAAAATAAGTCAAAAAACGTACTCGATATCATACCCTCAACTCCGACAGCAGTACCCAACGAAATGACCCAACGGCCTCCGCCCGTTTCAACACTAGATACACAACAAATACAAGAGCCCATCAAAATTTCACCTCAGGTCCTAGCAAAAAAGTTCCTGTCATCATCAGTCCAGTCCTAATTAGAGGGTATAGTCGCCGCTCCGCTCGTACAACCCGAGTAACCGAAAACGAAAGTCTTGGCTCCGACACAAGGCCTCATAGTAGAAGAAGATTAATGTGACTAACGGTACTCTCAAATGTTGGCTATTTGAACGCTAGTAGTCTCCGAGACAAAAGCGACGAAGTAGGTATCCTCGCAATGAATGAATGCATCGACATAATAGCAATCATGGAATCGTGGATGAAATTGAGCACCAGGCATTATTTAGGCAAATTTTCTCTCCCCGGTGACTCACTTTTTCACAAAGATAGACAAGGCCGAAAGGGCGGAGGAGTGCTGTTTCTCGTGATAAATGCTTTGCAAATGTTAGAAGTCACTATTCCAAACAGCAGACACGACATAGTATCAATCCAAGTAGTCGGTAAACAAACAAAATACAAAGCAGCAAAACAATCAAAACGTTGAAGTCTCGGCTCGGTTAGTTCTGCGTAAATCGCCGATAAACCACTAAACCGTTCCCTTTCTTGATGTTATTTCAACAGAAATAGCACATGAAGCTCACCTAGACGTTCTACTACAGAACTTGCAATCTTTCAATCATAAGGCATCCTTGTTTGCGCCAATAGGCCTGTTATTGTCTTCCTACACTTGTAAACACTTGTAAACACAGCGTAGCTACAACACAAACAAACTCGTATTCTCCATTAAATGGTCAAGGTCGAACCATAAACCAGCGTCCAAGTCAATGGCAGCTCGTTCGTCAAGTTTGTGGGAGCGCCGCGTATGAATTGCCTCACTGAACTGGCGCAAGAGTTTCAACATACTAAGCACATCGTGTAGCACTGGAAAAAATCCACATGTTGTGATGATTAGCTTCATCAAAACAGTGCAGGTGGATCATGAAAGGAATATCTTTCCTTCAAACACTTCGAACAGAGATGGATAGTGTGGAATTCATCAACCAAACAATCTTTTTTTTTGCCCTAATTTGAGATGAGAAAAAAAGAGGATATCAGCAATTTTTGAAGATACAGATCATAAACTACGTGATTGATTAGTCGGAATTCTCATCAGCTTAGTTCAGACGTGTATGTACACTGAAATACTCTAGAATCAATGTGGCTGCGATCAACCTCATAGTCTAAGCCTCACATTTTGAAAGCGCACAGCTACTTGTGAGTAAGAGGACGAGGATGTTGACTTTTCAATGCTGCACAACCTCTTGCCTGCTGGGTTGTCCTCAGGTGAGGTTCAGACAAAGCAAACGATAATCGATCGCTGGCATGATGAACTGCAGTTTACCAGTGTTATACCCCAATGGTGTTCCCCAGGGCTCTGTCATTTCCCTTTCACTCTTCAACGCCTCCATGCACGCCCGAACCACACCAACACAACACAAAACCTACATCGGCTCTTACAATGATTATCTCAAAATCGCCACACAACACCACAAAACGAAACAGCAGCAGCACACCTCCAGCAATATTTAAACTCCCTCAAAGTGTGGCTTCAACGATCGAAACAACAGAATGAATGTACCCGCAAGCAAATCATCCCTCACAATATCAACACTATATGACCTCAGTGAACACCGCACCACTCTCATGCTACATTCAACAACACTCCCATAGCCCACAGACCCAACACCGAGATCCTTGGAGTAACTTATTAGACAAGAATGACGTTCAAACCTCAACCAAACTACATCAGCATTATAGCCAAATCTCGATTGAACGTACTCCAGGCACTTACCACAATTGCCTAAGGACATCCCAAAGAATCAATAACAATACGATTTTAACAATTCACCCGACCCATCCCTTCCTAAGCCAAAAGGGATTGGTCCTATGAACTTGGTCTCACAAACATGGGCCCCCTACAAATGTTACGAGCTTCTTGAGTTAATCGTCGTTAATTGAGACCTAAAGGTGGTGCAAGGTATAAATGATGACATGAATTTCTTTGATATTATTAATTAGTCTGATGGTAAACAAAAAAAACTAAAAACGTGTAATAATTGAACCTTTTAACAAACTGCAGAAGCAATTAATAATACAAATTGGAGACATACCTAACAGCAAAAGTACACGGGATGACACGGATATATTGATAATGACAACCTATGGAAGACCTACATGTGACACGTGTATAATGGTGTCAACCAGAATCAGACTGACCTCACCTCCCGTCGTGCTGTCGTCTCTGAAGTGATGCCCCAATTGCCCAACCAACTGCTATGACTGAAAATTTTACAAAAAGAAAGGCGCCATTATGTTAATGCGTGAGAAAAGAGTTCTCCAATGAGGAAACAGTCCTACCGCTTGTTAACTTCTGAGGGGCGTGTCCTCCTGGCTCTTTATCTCTTATTGGCACATATGAAAATCATAGACTCCACCCGACCATGAGGTCACTCAGCTGTTTGCTAAAAAGACCACTTCGAGGGATGATAGCCCTACCCAGCTACTCACGCGGTGATAGGCGTAAAAACGGAGTGTTATAACACAAAGAACACAAAACACGGCCTTTTGCATGGTCATTCATCGCAAACATTGTTTTGATGTGAAGGGAACACAATAATATGACACGATTGTGGACCCCGTCCATCCTTTCAACCATCTAATGAACCCACGCCATACCCACCGAAATACGAAGCACAACAGCTTCGCACTTGGCTCTCTTTACACCACTATTCATCAACTCACAACTAACTCATCTATGCATGAACAGATGCACACACGCCCACAACACAGCTCCTGCATTGACTGATCATAAATCCAACACGATTCTAAAGTTACCCACCGAAAGTTAACGCGGTGGAGTTGGGGTTGCCCAGGGGTGAAAAGTTTCACTTGTCGAGGCAGAGGTGTAAACACCCCACGGCCTCTAGTCATATCAACATGAACTGGAGAACGCCTCTTCCGATCTGTGCCTGCGGTGTCAGAGCGCGCCCGATACGGTCGAGCAGGTCATGACGTCGCGCCCAGCTATCGCACCTGGCAAGTTCAATCAAGATATCACGTCGAGGCGCTATCTGCGGGAGCACCCGCACGGCAACAAAAAAATCTCAGTGGGGTGCACCCAATATAAAGCTAGCTCGAACCGTAATATAGCAACGTGCACAAGTCGGTGGGTATCAGAGCTTTGGGGCTGTGAGCCGGCCGTCGCTCCTTCACATCAGGAAGATCTGGGGCTAAGCTATAACTACAACAATAACCTCTCCTTCTTACAAATCGCCGTTTGGAGGAAATGGATTGCGATTGGCTAAAAATGTATCACGATTTAAATTTCACCAACTAGATAAGTTGAATATTGCAAGGTGTGCTCACCTCTCACTCGGACTCCCGACAGTCACCAAAGGATGCAAAAGCCATTGGCGTAAACAAAGGGGATCGTCTTTATCAGACAAAAACAATTGTTACCTACGAATTTTCCGACGAGAAGACAAAATTTGCTTCATCCACAACCTTTTAATTTGTGCACTAATAAAATATTGGTACCTGCGCAACGGAAAAAAGCATTTGTCCTGCGGTGGTACGGATAGATGGACTGTAAGGTATTCCACCAAAGAAGTCACGCATTATAGCAATTATCTTTTTTTTTTCCTCCAGGCATGAGAGTTTGAAATTTTTATTTTCACCACTCCAAGAACAGCGCCTCACCTTGCTGCCCTTTCCGTCATGGGGCTACAGAGACTCAAACCTCTCCGCCGCGGGAGGGTCATTAATCACCAAGAGGTCATGGTCATCACTCTGGTCGTGTCCCTGTTAGCGACATGTTCAGTGAAAGCTCAAGGTAAGGAGTAGAGCACACACACACCTAT
>SDVV010029579.1:0-11792 GCA_016164225.1 Gammarus roeselii | reverse complement strand
TCATAGGTAGCCAATATACAATTTTATATATATAAATATGAATGTAAATATACGGGCAGCACAATGAATTTACGTGTTAAATGTCATAAAAGACCTATTTGGTTATTGATAATTTTTCTCAATAATGACTATTACATCCATGATACTCACATGAGAAGGTGGCGCTCTTTAGATAGATAGATTTGACTACGAGGGGCCACCAGCAAACACTGCGTTGCGTGTACGCGGAATCCGATTCACAAGTGGAAAGATAGCACCTTGCTTGTCTTATCTTAATCGTTGGAGATGAGTTTCTAAGCTTCGCCTTCTTATCAGCATAAAACTAGCTAGTCTCAAGCGTAACAGTCCTCGTACTGCGGCGCGAGCTGAAGGCAGCCTTTACACTGAGGTGTGAACTGAAAACAGCCTTCACATTGCTATGTATGCTGAAGGCAGCTTTCACACTGCGGTGTGAGCGGAAGGCAGCCTTCCTCCGTAGGGGGTGCGCTGAAGGCAGCCTTTACACGGCGCTGTGTGCTGAATTGCGGCATTATGCTGCAGACCCCTCGTGGCTGTGATCGGATGCTTTGGTTGGACAACTTCTGTATCTGAACACTTTTTACAAATTACTTTGACCAAGTTCATCCCCAGAAAAACTGACGTCATCTCAGGTAGTGACGTCAATTCCGGTAGTGACGTCAGCTCTGATAGTGACGTCAGCTCTGATAGTGACGTCAGCTCTGATAGTGACGTCAGCTCTGGTAGTGATGTCAGCTCTGGTAGTGATTTAAGGTCTGACAGATGTCAGCTCTGGTAGTGACGTCAGCTCAGGCAGTGACATCAGCTCAGGCAATGACATCAGCTCTGGTCGTGAAGTTAGCGGTTCAGAACCAATGAGGGCGAGGCGTCTTGCCGTTGGTCAATTCGAAGCTGAGCTTTTGCTATTGAAGACTCAATTGTGTCAGATATAGTAATCGAATCAGTTCACTGGACCATGATGAAAATAAATAAAAGCTCATGAAAATAAATGTTATAAAATCATTGATTTCATTTCCTGTTTTACGGTGCAGTTTGATTCTCAATTGAACACTTGACGAACACAAGAGTGAGTTGATTAGGGGTAGAATGCATGTCATTTTGTAGGGCTCAAAACTATACGGTCCATTCGTTACTGTTAAATCGCCCACAGGGGTAATTTTGGTGCTGGTGTGTGAGATGACGTCATACACACTGGACCAGCTGCTGAAGGGAGATAAGAACTGCTTTGTAAATATGATATCGCAAAATTATAGGAGCCCGTACCATGCATCTAAAAAAATTGTACATCTGGAACGCACCTATAACTCGAGAGTGAGTCTCTTCCTTTCTACTCCATCCAATGTTGATCAATCCTGAGCTGTACTGATAGTAAATTTAGTGATTAATTTCTTCTTCGTTTTCGCAGCTAGTCGTTGGGGAGATGCAAATTATGTTGAACAATTTCTGTTATATTAATGTACATCAAATTAAGAAGAAATAGCTCTGGAAAATACAACAGAGCCTGTTTCAACATATTCATGATATTGATGGGCCGGATAACCGAACCCGCATCCGCGGAACACTTGCTTATATTTGACATCCTGATCCGCCATTTGTAATCATGATCACATTCCCTTCTGTACATGGAAGATGCGGATATAATTCGGATGTGTTAAACAAAGGTATCAAAAGTCACATTTATTGGTGTTATTTTCAGTTACCCAAATTAGTGATCTTGATGATAAAAGGGAGGATCACCTCCTAAACTGTGACTGTCTATATCAATATCAATGGAAATGGCGAGACACTTCAAAGTTTATTTCCAGGGTAATTTTAATGGGGACGGCCAGTGGTTTTACCGGGAAACAAAACGGAAAATCAATCCCTTTTCTCTGCTACATCAACAGGTACAGACGCCTCCCTCAAACCGAAGGGTGGCCGACGGCCAGACTATCCCTACACACATTTTGTTCTCTCTAGTCTTGTTAGTAGTAAGGAGTGTACTATTGATCATTAAGTAAATTTTCATTTGTGAAGAGCTCCCAGCAAAAAACGTTTTTATGTAGTCAAGATTAGCCTCCTCTGTATCTAACTTAAGCATCAGTTTCTTACTAGATTTGTTGTAATTGTACAGACTGTTGCATATGGTTCAGCATCTCATGTTTATCGTCTTCAAACAGGGCTGTAAAAATATCATCCTTAGGTTTCCTTTTGTCAACAGTCAAACCAACGTGTCATTTTTTTTCATCCATACTACAACATTGTATTTTTATCGTGCCAGGATATGAATGTGACACAACTACAAACAAACTATCTCCTGAACTTCTCTATCAACAGATCAAACCTCTTATTGGAGGAACAAGGTAAAATTAATATCTTTGATCGTGCTATGCACGATACTGTAAATAACTTCAACAATATTCTCCACAAAATCATTCCCTATATGCAAATGTGATTGAATATTTTCGATTGTTATAGAGTTCCTTGAGATTAACTACCTCGCTATTCAACCTCATTAGAAACAATTCAACCTGCATGGCATTGAAAGTTGCAAGTATGCTAGTATGAAAGAGAACAGACCATTCTGCACCTACTGAGCTAGAACTCGATGAAACCAACTTAATTACCACAATACTCTGATGGATGTATATCTCACACGAACATAACTGTTGGACCCACTGATCATGACACGTAATCCCACCATGTATACAAACACTCCAGGCGCGCTTTCCATGTCGTTGAGATACATACCTGAACAACCTATGTAGCTAATCTAATGAGTGTAAGATGTTTCATCCTACACTTCTCAAACTAATCAAAGACCGAGGCCCTTGAAATATTACTGCTGATACAACTAAAATATAAATAGGTTATACACTGACTTAGACATCGATGAACGTCTGGAGATTATATTCAAGTGGACGGGAGTTATCACTGCGTCGTACGGGACATATCCTACAGCGCCGTGAAAATCACTTTCTGCATATTGATGAACATGCACTAAATTTAGCATTCTTCATAATTCGTAAAAATTTGTGTATCAAATCAAATGTTGGCGGGTTAACAATACATGCAGTGCTTTCAGAAAATTTGGAAATAACGTAGTGAACAATCTACATCGATATCACAGGCTGTGGAAGGTCAACAAAATTAGACAAATGATGGTTGATGCGAAGTAAAACTGCGATTTACCGTATAAACTACCTAACAAGATCTCGCGTCCTTTCTTGCATGATTTCCCTGCTTGCATGATTTCCCTGCTTGCATGGTTTCCCTGCTTGCAGGGTTTCCCTACTTGCAGGGTTTCCCTGCTGGCATGGTTTCTCTGCTTGATTGGGTGTTCCTACGATTGAGCCAAGAAATTAACACAGTATAACTAATTACTTGGAGAAATTAACATGGCAACAATTATACTAATAAATCTCAAATTCTAAGTGAGGCGCAAGTTACATTTATTAATATTCGTAAAATTACATATGCAAGAGTCCCCCTTCACATCTATTCATGGATTTTTTTTGATAATCAAGTAGAATATATCTTTCAAGCAATGAAACTCGATAAACTTGCCATGATAAATGATACAAATCCACTCACTATCAAATCTGCAAGTTCTATTTGGCTATGAATCACGAAAACATTGTTCAGTGATTAAAAAGTGGGGATGAATGAGAAACAAGGAATGGCTGAATGCATATATTCATGATTAAGCATATGATACGCCCAATGTATTCACGTTACACAATAATGTCAACACGATCACAATGCACCAGTAACTTTGAAATGTATTTTTCGTACAAAAAAAATATAGATCTGTAACTATTGTCGATCTAGAAAGATATAGATAGTTTCCAATTTAAATTAAATGTGTTGTTCAATGGAAAGAACTTTTAGCAACGACATGTTCTATTTGGAATAATATAATACAATAACTTTAGGTTATCACACTAGCAGTCAGATGAACACTAATAAAGTACAAGAAAATCTTGGCAAAAATTACAGTGATAATCTTCTGTTGAAGGAGGAGTTTGATGAATTTCTACCCCCGCTAGGTTTTTCAGCTTGAATTATAGAATGTAGTTTTGCGCACGCATTGGTTTTTTTCTTTGAACGAAAAGTATTTAGGAAGCACGCCAGTGCATGATTGGGGATAAAAAGTATTTATGGAGCACGCCAATGCATGATTGGGGTTCACCCCGATTAATAAAAAACTGCGTGAAACACGCTATCTGGAACCCGTTTGGATTTTGGTGAGGGCTGTCTAGACACGAGCACGTGACTTACCGGGTCATTGCGATGAGCTTTCCACCTAATAACTTCTCGACAGCAAGACTCTTGTGCCCAATATCATTCCATTGCGGCTCATTAAAAAAATACTACGTATAACTGGACAGAGTTGTCTACATATCAGACGGGGCTCCGCAATCAAATGTGGTCATAACACAAACGACACAGAAATGTTATTCAAATTCCAAGGAATTTAACTGTCTTTAGGCGACGCACATAGATTAAAACTACTGGTACGTACATACATGGTGACTGGAGGAATGCAAAGTCAGATTTGTATAATATCATACTCTACCGCCCCTTATGAATGAGTAATTGTTCATAATCGAGTCAACCGTTTCATCACTTGTCCATCACCATCAATCCCAATCGTTCAGCATAATATGTGAGTTAAAAATTATCACGAAACGGAAAAAATTGTTCGTAAACAAAACTTACTTTTTGTCAAATGTAGATGCTAGAGGGCTCTTTCTCGAAAACTTTTATAGCTACGGTTCTGTTTGAATTAAACAAAAACAATAGTTTCCATAGTTGGTCTTGAAAAAGGAGCTTGGCAATTTTATGCTTACTACTTATGATACCATAAATAGACACAAATGGGATTGCAAGATAATAAGGTCATTGTTCATCAGCTGCCTTTGTTTTCATTGGTCAGTCGATTCACCACTGGTGCCGTAAGCAATTTTCCTAGCCAATTACCGATAAGGTAATTTTTTTGCCAGACGCATGCAGATGTTTAGTTTTATGGAATTCAATTAACAAATTCAGTACTCTTAGAAATTTACCACATAGTTTGAAAAATAGTACGTGATTTTTTATTTCAGAACACTAGTCTTTTGAGGTTGGAACACAAAACAGTATATGGAGATAACACAATCTGTTGATGAGGGATGACATTGTCGACCTTACTTCTTATAGTTTACGTTGTTACACATCTTTCAATTTTAACGTGTCCAACAGTTTCAATCACATATGAAGTATAAGCCACTTCAGGTTCAAGGGCAGTCAGAACAAAACATGGTGAGCTTCTTGTCGAAATTTGTTGCATGATACTGACTTCTCTTGAGTTTCAAGCTATCTTATTCATGTTGATTGTTACAAGGGCTGCTCAGAGCTGTGACTTCATTGGTACGCCATGCGACGAAATCGACTTGTCAACATGCAGTCTGTGAACTCTTTGACAACATTTTGTGCTTGTAGTTACGTTTCTCATTTATTTTGTCCAAATTGCGTGAAATCTACCATTTTATTTTGAAGATGTTGTTAGATATATACAGTGTCGTGCCCTACAATGAATTCTCAGACAAACAAACTCACGACTAGCCAAGGCCGTTTCTTCTCTGAATGCGATGACTAGTCTGCTGTTCTCCTATTTGAATAGGAATAACATTTATCCACGTTTCATACAATTTTGCAATGAACGTTTTCTTGTTAATCGCATTCAGATGATTTTCATTTCGAATTACCGTAAAAATAGAAGTGAATTGTGGGGTACAAGTTCCACAAAGAAAATTGTCGACCGGGTTGAAAAGAAGAAGAAAAAAACTTTCATCTTTCCCTTGTGTTCAATCATTTAATAGTGAAGATCATTGAAATCAAGAATGAAGAAAAAAATCAATGACGGAGGTTTTATGCTTGAAGGTAACTATTTCGCCAACTGCCCGTGTCCCCAACCTTCGTGACGTTCACCGTAGCAAAGGTAGGAAGGGAGCACTTCTTCCACATGAACTACTGGAAGATTTCTTATGAAGGTAGCTATAACCACGCAAAAATTCTCCTCAAATGTGAAATGCACAACGCTTCTAGCTGCATCAGAAAAGACACGTTCACGACAGCTGCTCAGAACCGTGCTAGATGCGTGTTTGCAGGCTGCTGTGGCAAGTTTACTCGTAGCCAATACATAGTATGTGAAGAAGCGGTGCCGTAGTCAGTCACTGGCATCCAGCAAGTGAACCCGGTTAAACCGGCTCTGTTCTCACTCGGGGTTGATGAGGTTGCTCGAGCCGTGGAGTTTCGCCAACACTTATGTACGTGAAGCAGTGTCGTAGTCTGGCACTAGTATCCAGCAAGTGAACCCGGTTAAACCGGCTCTGTTCTCACTCTGGGTTGATGAGGTTGCCCGAGCAGTGGAGTTTCACCAACACTGTTATGTAGGTTAAGCAGTATCGTAGTCTGGCACTAGTATCAAGCAAGTGAACCCGGTTAAACCGGCTCTGTTCTCACTCGGGGTTGATGAGGTTGCCCGAGCAGTGGAGTTTCAGTTCAATGTCTGGTATCTAGATAGTGCCACACTTGGCAATACACCGAAGAAGTTCTTACTCGATGTATAGCGCTCGATACACCAGTTGCAAGTTTTCGAACTGGAGACTAACAGTGGAAAGTGTGAGACTATTCTTGACCACTCACCGCAGGAGGTAGAGCATGCTGAAAGATGATTCTGATAGGTATTACCTGCACTAAGACAGTTCTGTACATTCAGTGTACGCTGTTGGGATCTCGATGCCAGGTCTACCTGGTGCTTTGACGAGCGGGCTCAATGACCTGGAGCGAATGATTAATCGACGAGAAGTACTTGAACTTTTGTTATATCAGAAAATCGTTTCTCCACAACTTATTTCCAATACGTGCAGGGTCCTATTCCGTCTACCAGCACGATGAATGTTCAGACAATTTTGACGTACTATTCTGGGATGCAGTAACAAGGCTGCTAACGTACCACCGGGTGTGTGCATGGTCATGGGACCATGAAAACCTCGTTGCCGTTAGCCAATGGCAACCTGATATTGATATTCCAGACTTAATTTCATCGATTCATTTCATAATCAACTTAGTGTAAGCCGTGCAAGCTCCATTATTAGCTACCTACTGTTCTAGTTCTTCCCAAAATTTGTTTAGTTCGAAGACAGTGCGCTCTATCTCAAGATTGCAGTCATCAGACTTGAAAATCTTGATCCTGATGAGTCTGTTCATGAACAAATTTCGTTTTTGGTTGAAGAACACGGTTGCTACGAATACTGTTTTGATAGACTTAGAAAGATTTTGAATGGTCGTGGCTCTTAAGGGCAACATTTAAGGTAGCGTCAGCATTATTGACTCTTTTCCTGCAGGGTGGGAAACTTCTCCTCATGGAGGCCCTCAACCAGACGCCAGAGTTTTCGCGGGCTGTGAGTACATTCATGTAATTGAACAATTCTATTTTTATTTGTTGTGAATTAGAACATGTCCAGTTTTACGCTAATTGCAAGCTGAAACTTTCTAGCAGCACAAAAAGTGTAGAAATTGAATTTATAACAACCGATGTATTTATTACATGTTTAAATTTCGTTGCGGTTTAAAAATGGTCCGGTGCAATTTCAGTGCTTGCATTATTAAAGTATCCGATTGTGTACGAATATAACGAGTCGTAATGAATGAAGTGTGTACGAATATAACGAGTCGTAATGAATGAAGTGTGTACGAATATAACGAGTCGTAATGAATGAAGTGTGTACGAATATAACGAGTCGTAATAAATAAGTGTGTACGAATATAACGAGTCGTAATGAAAGAAATGTACGAATATAACTAGTCGTAATGAAAGAAGTGTGTACGAATGTAACGAGTCGTAATGAATGAAGTGTGTACGAATATAACGAGTCGTAATGAATGAAGTGTGTACGAATATAACGAGTCGTAATGAATGAAGTGTGTACGAAAATAACCAGTCGTAATTAATGAAGTAGGTTCAAATATTTCGAGTCGTAATGAATGAAGTGTGTACGAATATAACTAGTCGTTATGAATGATCTACTTTGAAAGGGATTAACATAGATTAGTTTTGTTCCACAATTTTGATCAGTAGCTGAAATTCGTTAATTAGTAAGTTTGAACAATCAATTATGCGTGCAAGGCTTTTGTTACGGGCTGCTACCACAATGTCTCGCTGAACTCTAGTTTTACTATTTTTGATACTTTTAATAATGTTGTATTATAATTTCACAAATCCATGAATCTCTGATCGTCAGGAAGTTTTCTCCCACCACTGTTCACAGTTGATCGTTTCCTTTTACCGCTATTCAAAATTCATAGGTTTCTTTTACCACTGTTCGCAATTCTTAGTTTAATTCTACCACTGTTCACAGTTAATAGTTTCCTTGTACCACTGTTCACATTTAATAGTTCCCTTGTACCACTGTTCACATTTAATAGTTCCCTTGTACCACTATTCATTAATAGTTTCCTTGTACCACTGTTCATTAATAGTTTCCTCGTACCACTGTTCCCATTTAACAGTTCCCTTGTACCACTGTTCACAGTTAATAGTTCCCTTGTACCGCTTTTGAAATCGGCGATAACGTCGCCATTGAAGACGGTATGAGCAATTGACATCCTATCCAATTTGTTTCATCACACTTTGATATGTGCCAAATATTGTACATGTCGTCACGGCTTTGAGGAGACCGCTCAGTTTTGTTTCAAGTTTGCCCTGCTTGACAGTGAAGAGAGATGCGGACGCGCTCCTTACCTGCTTGCATCTTGGCTTACACTCTCGCTTGGGGTGGATGGATAATTATTCGTAACACTTTATTTTATTATTTCTTCGTGCTTGGGCTCTATTATTTTTCTCTGCCCTTTTTTCGTGGTGATCTATATTATATTGATTATAGAATTATGTATCGTTACACGCCCGCAGTGGTCCTAGGTGGACAATGCGGTGTGTTTGTTATTCTAGTCCGACCTACGGTGGGAGAATTTGTGCTCTCCCTGGGCGCCTAATAAATGCCCGAGCACAGCTAGGCGTTTTGATGACAAAATGGTGAAATAAAGTTTACGTGGATCTTAGAGAGTGAAAGTCTTGAACGGCACTGTACGTGGAGAGGACGAGGCTAGTCGATGCAGGCTGAGGCGGAGACCAGTCGACTGGTGGGGATATGAGTCGAGACGAACCAAGGCTGGCTGAGACTAGGTGACCCGGGAGTGGAGGGGGTGCTCGCGGGGTCCGGAGAACTTGAGGGACCCGGTGGTTTCGGGAACCCGGGGGACTCTGATGACCAGGAGGATTTAGGGGGATCCACTTGAACCCTTCCGGGGCCCTTTGGGACTCCCTTGGGATCCTTAGGGAGCCCCTTGAGAAACTTTGGGACGCGTTTGAGGCCCCTCTGAACCCTGAGACCTCTGGCTCCCCCTCCCCACGCTGTAAAACCCATACACAGAAAAATGTATGTACGTGAAATGCTTGAGTAGAACGGTTGGCCATTGCAGTCCACGGATCACTGGCGCAGAGGGCGAGGGTTTCGTCGAGGCAGGTCGAGGTGCGTCGAGATCACTCGAAACATATTGAGACGAGCTGAGACTGTCCGAGGTGATTCGAGACTAGGGGCCCCGGGAAGCTGGGGGACCCGGGAAACTTTGGGGACCTTCCGGGATTCGTCGGGCTCTTTTGAGATCCGAGACACCTCTGCCACCCCACTCAAACCCCAAAATGCTTGAGTGAAAAAAAAATTGTTAGCGCAGAGGCCTACTCGGTATTTGCGTCGAACCTGCTCTGTGCCAAGTTGAACCTACTCGGCAACTATGCGTTAAACCTACTCTGTATCTACGTTGGACCTACTTTGTATCTGTGTTAGATCTACTATGCAACTGTGTTGAACTTATTCTGTAACTATGTCGGAACTACTTTGAATCTGCGTTGAACCTGCTCGTAATCTACGCTGCACCTACTCAATTGCCCTTCGGGGAAGTCTATATTGACTTCGCTTTGGGACTCCGGTGGTAAAGTGAAGCAATAACTACAACAACTTAAACTCTCTTAAACCCTGACACTGGTATGTATATTCGGTTGCCTTTCTGCCATTATGAGAAACTGTAATGTAAATCCTTGATAGTTATATTGTTGGTAAAACCGTTCATTACAACAAGATTGTACGGTTTGCATTACATGCATTTCTTTAAAGTTACGATATTTTACGGTGAGCAATTAAAGGCCCTATTTAGCAATTAAGAGCTTCTGGAGCACCCTAATCCTTACATACTAACCTAGCAATTTTAATTAGACCTATAAAACGTGAAATAAATAGTCCCGAGTTGTCAATCAAAGACATCAGCCGGAAGGCCTTGGGACGATTTCATACCTGACACTAATTGACAAGAGAGTCCTATTAATATTGAAAAATTAAATTTCAATGTGACTTAAAGTTGTTGATAGGGTAATTCTTCTGCTCCTAACAATATATAAATTCGGACACGGTTGAGAGCCGATGAGTATATTACAAAGCGACAATGTTTCATTATTTCGCTAGCAAGCTTGAAGTAAAACTCGTTAGTCTACACTCAAAAAATGAATGTGGATATCTGACACTTCAACAGTGTAAGAATTCCTAATTGTAACCCGGTTGAATTGGATACTAAATTTTGTTTTGGATCCATCATAACGGGGTATTGTAAGATTACTAGCATTTCTTGTACCATGATTGTGTACTTTCTTCTTCTCAAGAAAGACATAATTGACAGGGATTTGGTATAAACAAGCTTAAATTAGCTGGCAATGGGATAAGCAAACGATTTTCAATTCTGAAAATAATATGGAACCTATCTAGTTTCAGTGAGTAGCTGCTGAAGTATACTTGCATGCAATTATTTGAAATCGTCTATACTGTACATGACAAGATCTTGGTAAAGGTCATCAATTTAGTAGCTGTAATGAATCATATTACTTTGCTCTGAGGAAAACAATTGTTTTTCTAAACGTTGTAGGGTAACGTTGTAGGGTAGCTGTAGGATACCGCGAAGCAATTATACTTATTATTAATCTCAACATGCCTTTCAAATTGATAATGCTTTGTTATGTTGTTCGCGAAAGGCAATTCTCCATGAGCCAATCTTGGTGACAAATGATACAATTACGTGAAATATTTTAGAGTTTTCATAATTAGAAACCACAGACTATCGTCCCCATAAAATTATTGCGTCCAAATCCTTATCAGGGAGGTAGTTTGTCCCCTTAGATGGTGCAGTGCGATGGTTTCCGGCATATGCTCCGATGGTGTTGTCTTGCTTCTGATATCCGCAGAGACTATTCCCTTAATCCAATAACTCGTCTGCTGGACGCAACCTTAATTTGGGCACATAACTTTTGAACAGGTATAAAATATCTGTCAATCGCCCTGATAAAATCCCTATCAAGCTAGGTTGGGGTGGATGGATGCTTATTCATTCTTCTTATTCATTTTATAGATCATTAACACTTTATTTTAGTATTTGATTATTTCTTCTTGCTTGGGCTCTATTATTTTTCTCTGCCCTTTTTTCATGGTGATGAATTTTAAATTTGTTATCATTATTATTATATGTAACGAGGTTGGTTGAGAGAAGGTGACCCAGGGAGAGGAGGTACTCGTGGGATCCGCGGGACTCGAGGACCCGGGGTTTCGGGAGCCCGGGGGACTTGGGAGACCGGGTGGATTTGGGGTGGTCCACTTGGATCTTTCTGGGGCCCTTTGGGACTCCCTTGAGACCCTTTGGGAGCCTTTTGA
>SDVV010029578.1:0-11792 GCA_016164225.1 Gammarus roeselii | reverse complement strand
ATATATGTAGATTTTTTCTTACTGATAACTTGTATTGATAGCTAGAGTTATAATATAAGGTGAGTAGCCGATATTTATTTGGGTCATACAAACGGTAGATGATTTGAATTTATTCCGAGTTCATCGTTGAATGCCTCATATTAATACTTGTGTGTTCACCTCCTTCTATCACTTTTGCTTTCAATCCTTGAAGAGGACGTACCGCTGCTCGGCAAAACTTCGAAGATGAAATAAATTAATATTCAATCGTACTGTTGGTTTAAACTCTTCAACTGACAAGCGCGTTAATTAAAGTGATACCCAACCAGATTTATTGAATATTCTTGAAATTTACCTAAGGAGGTAAATATTAATAATTTAATTTCCGCGTGCATCGCTTATGGGGTTTACAACAGTCATGGACGAACGATTACACCTCATGCAAGGCAGGTCAGTAGATGTTAGCATGGGAGGGACCCATCTGAACAGGTCTGTACTTCTTCACGCTGCAGGTCAGAAAAAGATGTATCATGAGAAAGACCCATCTCAACAGGTCAGTAGTCCTTTACGCTGCAGGTCAGTGGAGGATGTTATCATGGGAGAGACCCAACTTTAACAGGTCTGTAGTCCTTTACGTTGCAGGTTAGTAGAAGAAGATGCAGAAGATGTTATCATGAGAGGCACCCATCTCACCAGGTCTGTAGTCTTTTACGCTGCAGGTCAGTGGAGGATGTTATCATAGGAGAGACCCAACTTTAACAGGTCTGTAGTCCTTTACGCTGCAGGTTAGTAGAAGATTTACAGCTACTCGGGTAAATACTCGTTTCGTTGGCAAAATACGGCCACTATAATGCTTAGGCAGTCCGTGCACCACTGCCATGTATATTCTAATGAATCATTATAGGTTAACCCCATCTAACGTAGTAGGATTATTGTAAATAAAACATCACGGGTTGGTGGCCCCATGGAGTGCCGCAGAGGACGCGGGACGGAAGTGTGGCGCAGAGGACACAAGAGTGTGTCGAGGACTTATACCTTAGATGCGCCTTCGCAAGCGCTCTTCAAGAGGAAGTTCGCGTTAAGTGGTGTTCCTCATTGAGGAGAAGGGTGAGGGGGGTGGGGAGTTGCTGGCTTGCCGCCGGTGAGGGGGGTGGGGAGTTGCTGTCTGCCATCGCCGTATGATGGTGGCTCACGACAATAGCGATTGTCCTCCAGAGTAAAGCAAACCTGTTCATGAAAGAGTCACCTCTGTGTGAATTGAATATTTGCCAAACGAGGGAATAATTTCTGGTAGTGTTTTCAAAATTGACATGATAGGGATAGGCTCATTGATCTGCACAGGTCAGTGTACGGAACAATCACGAAATAGCATCGGAAGGGGTAAGATAAACAGAGGGGAAATATTTTCTAAAGAAGGGAGCTAGGATGGACGAGTCAATTTTGATATTTCGTGGAAAGAAGGTCGTTGAGTATGGGTTGGCAGGATAAAGAGGACCGAAGGTAGTGGATCACGACCAGTAGGGTGGTAAAATAAAGGTTGGCAGGATAGAGAGGACCGAAGGTAGTAAATCAAGACTAGTAGGGTGGTAAAATAAAGGTTGGCAGGATAAAGAGGACCGAAGGTAGTGGATCACGACCAGTAGGGTGGTAAAATAAAGGTTGGCAGGATAGAGAGGACCGAAGGTAGTAAATCAAGACTAGTAGGGTGGTAAAATAAAGGTTGGCAGGATAAAGAGGACCGAAGGTAGTGGATCACGACCAGTAGGGTGGTAAAATAAAGGTTGGCAGGATAGAGAGGACCGAAGGTAGTAAATCAAGACTAGTAGGGTGGTAAAATAAAGGTTGGCAGGATAAAGAGGACCGAAGGTAGTGGATCACGACCAGTAGGGTGGTAAAATAAAGGTTGGCAGGATAGAGAGGACCGAAGGTAGTAAATCAAGACTAGTAGGGTGGTAAAATAAAGGTTGGCAGGATAAAGAGGACCGAAGGTAGTGGATCACGACCAGTAGGGTGGTAAAATAAAGGTTGGCAGGATAGAGAGGACCGAAGGTAGTAAATCAAGACTAGTAGGGTGGTAAAATAAAGGTTGGCAGGATAAAGAGGACCGAAGGTAGTGGATCACGACCAGTAGGGTGGTAAAATAAAGGTTGGCAGGATAAAGAGGACCGAAGGTAGGGGATCACGACCAGTAGGGTGGTAAAGTGAAGGTTGACAGGATTGAAAGGACCGATGGTAGATGATCATGACGGGGAAGGTTTAGGGGTGTGTGTGTATGTCTGTGTGTATGCGAGTAATGACTTGACAGGTTTGGTGCTCGAGTGTGTTAGAGAGGGATTAGTTTGGGTGGTGTTGTTTTGTTAAGGGTAGTGTCAGTGGGGGAATGAGAGGTCGAGGAAGTGTTAAGATGTGGAGCTGTTACGGTGAAGATTGATTGAGTGAAGGTGAGTTAGCGTGCGAGTTTGGGTGAAAGCTAGGATGTGGTTTAGGATATGAGTTGCGGTGTGAGGGCTTGGTTCCATGAAGATGGATTGAAAAGTTACAGGTGATGGAGTGTCAGTATGCTTCGATTTAATTCATGATTTTCCTCATAAGTGTCAGTGAATTGAGTAGTCCCGCACTCCAGTTTAATCAAGGGCAGCATCACATGAGGAAAAATAACCGACGAACGCAAGTTAGAGCAGGAGGCTGTGCAATAGGGGGTGCGAGTTTGGGGCGGGTAGCTGTGTGGTAGGGGCGAGAGTTAGGGCGAGAAGCTGTGTCGTAGGGGGCGCGAGTTAGGGCGGGGAGCTGTGTGATAGGGGGCGTGAGTTGGAAGGGGGCGTGGAGTAGGCGAGGAGGGAGGTGGGTCAGGAAGGCGTGCGCAGGTCAAGGTGTGTAGGCCAAGGTGGCGCAGTGGAGGGCGGCAGGTCGTTCACCCTGTCGCGGCTCCTAGCCTCGAAGTGAGTGAGAAACACATGCATTGGGGCTGCGTTGGGGGTTGAGGGGGTACGGCGGGGAGTTTTTGCTGCTACTGATTGCAATAGGAATACTGTTGCTATTGCTATCGCTAATATTATGATTTCTGTTGCTGTTTCTGGTAGGACCCCAATTGTACTGATAATACTGTAAGTGTTTCTATGTTATTATACTGTTGCCGACCTTGTCGTTCACACCACAACATCTGGTGCTCCTTCTGATGTGTATGCTGCAGGCTCTAATACTGCTAATCAGGCTGTTGCTGCAGCTGCCGCTACTTTTAATGATAACAATTATGTTACTTGCTTATAATACCACTTCACCTTCCTCATATGACACTACTGTTGCTTTGTATGTAATGATACTTCTTCTACTACTAATACTACTTAAACAATTACGACAGCTACTACTACTGCTTCAACAATAGATGATATCTGTCTAAACTACGTCGTACCGTAGAGTTGAGCAAAGCTCTCGTCCTGGTGCGGGTTCAATTTTCGAGTATCATGGGGTGTGGGGGTGAGTCGCTGACACGATGGCTATTTTCTTTTTACTTTTCAACCCTCCCTGTAGGAGAGGAAAGAAAGGTAAAAAATGGGGAAAGATAGCCACATTACGAACTAGTGAGGGTGAAGTCTGCCGGCGATTCACCCCCACACCCCATGATATTCGAAAATTGAACCCGCACCAGGACGAGAGCTTTGCTCAACTCTACGGTACGACATAGGTTCAACAGATATCGTCTATTGTTGAGGCAATGAGTATTTTTCTACGGAGAGACCTTGCCGACCCAATGGTAGTTTTCTTTCACATTTCTTCTCTCCCTGTGGAGGAGAAAAGAGAGGAGAAAAATTAGGAAAGATAGAAAACAATTAAGAATCAGAGCTGGTGAAGACTGTGGCGACTCAGCGGCGCTTGCTGAGAAGTCGCATCGACAGCTTACCCGCACACCGCATGCTATGCGGAAATCAAACCGCCCCAGGAGGAGCGCGTTGCTCAACTTTAAGGTACGACAAAGATTTGACAAAATTGTGGGGTGAAGTCTGCCGGCGACCCAGCGACGCTTACCGATGAACAACAACGGTGGCTCACCCCCCACCCAATGATATGCAAAAATCAAAACCGCACCAGGAGGAGAGCTTGCTGAACTCTACGGTAAGACGTAGATTAGACAGATATCATCCATTGTTGAGGCAATGAGCATCCCCTACCGAGAGACCTTGCCGACGCGATGGTATTTTTATCCTCACTTTTCTACCCTCTCTGCCGGGAGAGAAAAGAAAGGAGAAAAATGAGGATAAACACATCCATCTGTTGAATCAGTGAGTACCTTCCTATAGAAGGACACTGTCGACACGATGCTACTCTCTTTTTCTTCTCTTCTTCTCTTCGTGACAGAAGGGAAAATAAAAAAAATACTTGATAATAAATAATAGCGAAGCAGTTATTTTGTAATACCAGCACTGGTTACATCTCTTGGAGATGTCCCTCTGGCATCTCACTTCAAATATATAAAGCCCTTCAGGCATTCCAGTTGAAATGTAGATAGATCTTAAAGATGTCCTTCTGGCATCTCATCTTGATTTATGAAAAAAATAGTGCACTTAATGCCCCTGCCCCTCCGGCATCTCACCTTAAAATTGACCTATCTGTACATTTTGGTTGAACTAACCGTCTTCTCTCTATCATGTAGCACAGATCCGGGAGTGACCCTGTTGCAGCACGGTGCAGAGACACTTACCTACTAACTTTTTTCTTACAGATGTCCGAGCTAATTTCAAAACTTATATACTGGTTGTTTGCCTGTTTTGGACTTGAATCTGCGGTAACTGTTCATGACATTTTTGGAGCAAATCTTGCGATAATTGTTCAAAAATTAAAACCTTTGTTTCCTCTGACTTGACATAACTCCAAATTTAAATACTCGTGTGATTCATGGATTTAAACTTGCCATAATATAAGTTTTTAAAAGTTTAAAATACTCGTCTTTCTTTTGACAAAAATCATGAGTGGCCAAGGGCAACTCTTTCCTAGGAGATGTCACTCTGACGTCTCACCTCGAAG
The DNA here is from genome assembly GCA_016164225.1 of Gammarus roeselii. NCBI lineage: Eukaryota > Metazoa > Arthropoda > Malacostraca > Amphipoda > Gammaridae > Gammarus > Gammarus roeselii. Next base: position 6,794 of record SDVV010029578.1, on the reverse strand, counting down.
TGCGTCAGCCTTTCAAGGAACCTGCAATAATAACTATTTTACAAAATTTCTAACAACTCGTGCTACCTTCGCTTGACAGCACCGGTTACCCATTGGAATAATATTTGTTAGATGTTCTTCTGGCATCTCACAGGAAATAGGAAACATTCTAGGAGATGTCCCTCTGGCATCTCACCTGAAGCATAATGAATCTATATACAGCACCCAGTGCTAACTAATCCCTGGAGATGCCCCTAAGACATCTCACCTTGAAATTTGTTCCCTTGTACAGCGTGTATAACAAACCGCCTTATATTCTGTGGCACAGATTCGGATGGGACCTGGTGCAGCAATGTCAAAAAAAATGCAAACTTTAAAAATCGTTGGCTCTTTTTTGGATTAAATTCTACGCTAGATGCTTGTTAGAAATTAAAACATTGTGTTCCACTTGACTATTGTCTAAATTCAAAATGTAAAAACTTATTTCTTGCCTTTTCTGACTAAAATTCTGCAATAACTATTCAATAAATTTAAAAATATGTATCATTTGACTAAACTCAGGAGTTGCCATGAGCAACTTCTTTGGGAGATTTCCTTCTGACATCCCACATGAAATGCTCTTGTAGAACCAATCACACGTGTTCAGAGACTTACTCAACTGAACACTAGGGAAAACCACTCTCTGAAACTGGACGCCGAGCTTTCCTACATTTTCACGGAAATTCCGACCTAGACTCTAGATCAGTCAAGGGCAGGTCTATCCCTAAGAGATGTCACTCCGACGTCTCACCTTGAAGTGCGACAGCCTTCAAGGAACCGTTTGCGTACAAAAGACTTAACCTTCTGAGCACATGGGGGAGGACCACTACCCGGGCAACCGGGTGTGCTGCTCTTCTTAATGTGCACATACTTGTCGAAATTTAATTCCCATATGCTTCTTTGGACGTAGACTCACTACCTAGTTGGAGTCCGTCCGACCCAACCTCTGGAGCAAGCCAACTGGCATGTGCTAGAGGAAAAGTGTGAGTCCACTGAGCGTATCAGCGTGTCCGTCTCTGCTCGACCGTCTGAGATGCGACAGCCTGAAACCTAAATACTTCTCTTCCCATCTTGTTCGTCCCGTTCCTGAATTGTCATCCTGACACTCGTCCCTTTCTTCTCCGTGACTGAAATGCCCCGGGTAGTAGTGGGGTGGTGGTTGTAGGTAGTGGTGACAGTAGTGGTGGTCCTTCTCCTTTCTGTCCTTACAACCTCCCTTCTTCTGTATGTGTGCGTGAATTTATAAAGCCTCGTTGACTATCCCCCACTCTTCTCTCACTTATTTCAAAGGAAACACTCGACATGAGCACTTGTGCTCGTTTGTTGTCCATACTCTAATCTAATCTACTCTACTATTAAAACAACTACTGCATCTTCTACTACAACTAAAATGACTACTACTATATACAGAAGCTGCATAGAGCAACTCTATTTGGAGATGCCTATCTGACGTCTCACCTTGAAGCTGCAACATGCTCTTCAAGGAACCCTAAGTGCACGAAAAACCCTATTCTTTTGAACACTGATAGTAAGACCACTGCCTAGGGAACAGGGCGTGGTATTCTTAAATTTTGACGCTTCATATCAAAATGCCATAACTCGGATGCCTATTTTGTAAGACTATATGAATTTCAAGAATAAATCTATTTGTAGGAGAGGTCCCTCCGACGTCTCACCTTGAAGCTGATCAGGCTCCTCAAGGAGCCACAATTGCACAGAAGACTTATTCATCTAAATACTTGGGTACCACGACTCTCTAAGAAACTTCATGTGATGCAATTCGATTTTTTAGTGGATTTTCTCAGAATCACATAACTCGTATACTGATTTTGACCTAGACTCAATTCCTAGTTGAGGGAAGCTTATGACTCCCAACCTCTGGGCCAAGCCAATGTCCATGAACTCAAGGAAAAGCTGGAGTTCGTCGAGCGTACGGGCCTGTCAGTCTCTGCTCGACAGTCTGAGAAGTGACAGCCTGAAATCTAAATATCTCTCTTCCAAACTCCAGTCACCCTTATCCTGAAATGGTTCAATTCTGATGGTTGCTGTATGTTTTGTTTCTTTTCTGTTCATTAAACCTTCCTTTTCATGTAAGTGTGCGTGAAATTTTAAAGCTTCGTTCACTATTCCCAATCTTCTTTCAAGGAAACAACACGGCGTGAGAATTGGTGCCGGATTTGCCTCCTTAATCTAATCTAATCTAATCTACTGCTGCCGAATCCTCAGGGTAACGTGTAGGAGAGGCCTACGATCGTTCATTGCACACCCGTGAAGACCATTGATCCAGCAGAACATGCCTCCTTGGTGAAATATCGAAACCTGCCGACAACAAAATCGTGGCGATTAACTAAATGCGCAATAAAGGAGAAATAACACCGACATGGCGAGAAAACAGTATCACCGGTCATGCGGACAGCAGCCACTAGACCTGTCCGATCCTCCAAGGGCACGAAAGATACACATATGGCGGATTACGTAAGAGAGAACACAAAGGAATTATATCGCGGTATATATGAGATAAGAGTTGATGGGAGTTGGTTGGTCGTCTAAAAGACACTGATGGCGTCATTAGAACATTACCTGATGACATGACCATTCTCCTGAATTGATTTTTGTGCTCAGTGTTCGAAGTAGAGGGCCAACCATGCTCAGTGATCACAGTAGGGGCCCACCATGCTCAGTGTTCACATTAGGGGCCCACCATGCTCAGTGTTCACAGTAGGGAGCCCACCATGATCAGTGTTCACAGTAGGGGCCCACCATGCTCAGTGTTCACAGTAGGGGCCCACCATGCTCAGTGTTCACAGTAGGGGCCCAACATGCTCAGTGTTCACAGTAGGGGCCCACCATGCTCAGTGTTCACAGTAGGGGTCCACCATGCTCAGTGTTCAAAGTAGGGGCCCACCATGAACATCACATTGTTCAGGCTGGGTAAGTTAATCTCAACAACATTGCGTTCACGCGACTATGTTGTTCATCATCTTGGAGGAATAATGTACAAGTCCGATGAATCCGATGGACTTCAACCGTATTCTCGAGGAAATGACAGGGTTCCTTGAGGCGCTTCGCCGGTTCTGGGAAGCCTCATGACAGCGTGCTGGCTCCGGTCGTTTCCACCACCTTTGTGAACCACATGGATCAAAATTGATCGATTACACGAAGCTCTGCTACGCTACATGGAGGGAGTAGGACAGACTCGCGATCCAACAATACCTAAAAACTCATCGGATGGTCTGATGTGTGGCAGGTGCCATTTGATGTTGAAAATGTACCGTTACGCTCATGGAGTGTACCAATGCCAATTTCAACTGCACAATGGCAGGACGTGGCAGGACTTTACTGCTGTAGATCGACAGCGACACTTTGGTGTCCTATTTGAAACAATTGAATGGCTACCAGCCTCCGGAACAAGTCATTAGACTTGTCCCATCTCTGCTCAACAGTATGTGATGTGACCCCCTGAAACGTAAATGGTTCTCTTCTTATCTCCAAATCGCCAATACCCGATTGTAAATTGCATTAGTTTTTGATAATTACTTTCTACCTAATCCAAAGAGCGGAATACTTCTTCAGTTGGAAATTTGGGGACTGAAAGCCGTCGGTGTTTCAGATTCAGATGTTGACTTTAGAAAAGGATCCGCAAACACTGACGAAAATTTTCTCAAACAATAATCCTTCAGAGACGGCACACCATTGTTCAGAGGGTCCTAGCCCTTGCATCCAAAGATCTCAGCTTAGGAAATGGCACTGCAAGGTGATCAAATAGTTGAAGTAAATTGACACCGTCAGCGCCGGTGTCACCGAGCGAAATGACACTTTTCACCAGCTTACTTTAGCAATTGCAGACAAGCATTAGCAGTTTAACAGCGGAGCATGACAGGTGCCAGTAAGACGTGGCGCAGTCGATCACAAGCACAGTCCTAGCGTAGTCGAGCACATGTACCTTCGTCATCTAAAGTTAGGCAATAACGCCACCATATGCGATCAGCCACGCGTGTGTTCGTCGTAAGTCCCGAGTTCTAGGTTTGGCTGACAAGAGAGACTGGTAAACGTGTTCACAAGGTAGAAGCCACGCGTGTGTTCGTCGTAAGTCCCGAGTTCTAGGTTTGGCTGACAAGAGAGACTGGTAAACGTGTTCACAAGGTAGAAGCCACGCGTGTGTTCGTCGTAAGTCCCGAGTTCTAGGTTTGGCTGACAAGAGAGACTGGTAAACGCGTTCACAAGGTAGAAGCCACGCGTGTGTTCGTCGTAAGTCCCGAGTTCTAGGTTTGGCTGACAAGAGAGACTGGTAAACGTATTCACAAGGTAGAAGCCACGCGTGTGTTCGTCGGAAGTCCCGAATTAACGTCCAAGTCGACACGGGAGCTTCACTTAGTTGCCTCCTAGTGACTGACGAAAATAGAGCTGATTGCTTATAAGCGATGCAATTAGCCGCGACCAGCAGCCATAAGGCCATCTACGGCAGGAAAACGTAAGATATCGATCCAGTGCTACGAATGGTCTCAATCGCCAATGTCACTGTGCCCTTCGAGGTAACGATTTCCTGCAGCGCACTATGAGCTTAGCATCGATCTAATCAAAATATAAATTCAGGTTCCGTCCACCAGTTTGACTGCAACTGCGTCGTGAGCCAGAGGGAGCACCGATACCAGAATTACTAGGATAAGCGAGTCAATTCCGGAAAGGTGTAAGATACTGCTTAAGATTTATAGAACGATAACCCAGCCGGTGACTCGAAAGCCATGCCCTCTTCACAGTGCAGTTTATTTCATTCAAGAAGACTAATTTACTCCGATGTTAGGTAAATAGTATGTTCATGTGCTCCTTGGATTAGGAGGAAAACAATACTCCACCTAATTCAGTAAGCCCATTCAGCGTAATATTTTCACATGACCGCGGTAAGTGAGGCGTTTTGTATTTCAATACATTGTCAATCTGACCCCAATTATAGCAGTGGGGTTGATAGCCGGCAGTACTATAGGTGGTAGTTGATGACCATCTCTCTTTCTCTTCATTACACCTTCATTTTCCTGCACGTGCGAGTGACTGTCGAAAGGTCCCATGACTATCCCACAGTTCTTCGAATAAAAGACTCGACATGGTCATTTGTGCTCGTTTTTCTCCCAGAATCGAATCCAATCTAAACTTCAACTTCTGCTGTGGCTGCTCCTCCTACCGTCGTGTAGGCCATGCCATACACTCCATGCTCGTCACAATCTCTTTCATGAAAACACCCGTTTATCAAGGCCTTTATAGGGGGTTGTTTTTTACTGTTGAAGCACATTTTCTTGTATTTTAATATTCTGTACCATCGAGCCATCACATTTGTGAGTCAGTGTTTGCGCCTGTCAGTTTTGCCAAATGAATGATTGACCAATGTTTGCATGAACGGGTTCAAGACGGGAGCAAAGGATGTGTGTGATACCAGCAATAAAACTGTTGAGTAATTTTCAAAGTAATTTGCAATTGCGAACATAAAAAGTATAATTTCAATTGTTTTGTTGATTGCATAATAATGTCAATCATAGATAATTATGTGCAGGGGCTAAAATTGATGAGGATACGTCATGGTTTCCAACGTTGGAGCAAGTCATTCGGCGTTAAACTATCAAGAACAAACTTCGTTCTTGATAATATTTACATTCCTACCACAAACACCCAGAGTTGCAAGCTGATTATATAACATGTCATACCATTTTATTGCTCTTCACCGGAGAATAGCTTTGTCAGAAGGAGAACTCATTACATCGTTGGTGTTGCCTGGGCCACAACACTGTTGAAAATAAGGAGAGGTGGACGGTAACGAGGACATTGCTGCTGTTGCAGGGTGCTGTAGGATGCGATAAGGATGAAGTAGGTGGCTGATGATGGTGCTGTAGGTCGTGATTAGGGTTTTGTTGGTCGTTGGTGAGGGTGCACTAGGACGACGATGAGGGTGTTGTAAGTCGATGATGCGGGTACTTTAGGTCACTGGTGTGGGTGATGAGGCCGCTAGTGAGGGTGCCATAGGACGCCAATGACAGTGCTGTAGATCGCTGGTGAGGGTGTGTTAGGACCTCGATGTGAGTGCTGTATTTTCCTGTTGAGCGTATCGTAGACGCTGATGCGGGTGCAGAAGGTCGCTGTTGAGGGTGCCGTAGGACATTGATGCGGGTGCAGTAGGTCGCTGTTGAAAGTGCCGTAGGACGCTGATGCGAACGCAGTAGGTCGCTGTTCAGGGTGCCGTAGGACGCTGATGCGAGTGCAGTAGGTCGCTGTTCAGGGTGCCGTAGGACGCAGATGCGGGTGCAGTAGGTCGCTGTTGAGGGTGCTGTAGGACGCTGATGCGAGTGCAGTAGGTCGCTGTTCAGGGTGCCGATGGTCGCTGATGAGGGTGCTGTGCATCGCTAGTGAGGGTACCGTAGGACGCCAATGAGGGTGATGTAGGTCACTGGCGAGGGTGCCGTAGGATGCTGTATGGTCGTTCATGAGGGTCCCGTAGGTCGCTGATGAGTGTGCTTAAGGTTGCTAGTGAGGTCACGTAGGATGCTGTTGATGGTGCCTTAGAACGCTATAACGAGGCAGCTCAACATGGAACAGTGCCCGGTACTGATGTTCAATAACATAATCGAATCCCTGATTCTGTCTCCAGCTGATCTTGCCGTCATTAGTACTCATCACACCAAGGGCGGTGAGTAGGCATTGCAGGCATTGGTTGCCGCTCGAATTGCCGTCCAGCAACTTGTAAGCCTGGGAGCACAGGGCAGGGTCCAGCAACTCGTATGCCTGGGAGCACA
>SDVV010029577.1:0-11792 GCA_016164225.1 Gammarus roeselii | reverse complement strand
GCGGCATGATCGTTCACCGTAGGACTACCTTAGCAGTGATGACTGTTAGCGGCATGATCGTTCACAGTAGGACTACCTTAGCTGTGATGACAGTTAGCGGCATGATCGTTCACAGTAGGACTACCTTAGCTGTGATGACAGTTAGCGGCATGATCGTCCACATTAGGACTACCTTAGCTGTGATGACAGTTAGCGGCATGATCGTTCACCGTAGGACTACCTTAGCAGTGATGACTGTTAGCGGCATGATCGTTCACAGTAGGACTACCTTAGCAGTGATGACAGTTAGCGGCATGATCGTTCACAGTAGGACTACCTTAGCTGTGATGACAGTTAGCGGCATGATCGTTCACAGTAGGACTACCATAGCAGTGATGACAGTTAGCGGCATGATCGTCCACAGTAGGACTACCTTAGCTGTGATGGCAGTGATGGCATGACTCGTCCACGGTACCTTAGCTGTGATGGCAGTGATGGCATGACTCGTCCACGGTACCTTAGCTGTGATGGCAGTGAATGGCGTGACTCGTTCATGGTACCTTAGCTTTGATGACAGTGAATGGCGTGACTCGTCCACGGTACCTTAGCTGTGATGAGTTAGAGAGGTATTATTTGTCTATAGTAGGTAGTACATCACCTAAGCTGCGATATGTTGTGTTTTCAAATAATAAACTAATGTCCCTAGACTATTTAATGCCAACGGCTACAGTTCATGGATTGTTTTCAAACTCATATGGTCAGCACGAGTCAAGCTCATGTGGCCAGCACGAGTCAAACTCATGTGGCCGGCACGAGTCAAACTCATGTGGCCGGCACGAGTCAAACTCATATGGCCGGCACGAGTCAAACTCATGTGGCCGGCACGAGTCAAACTCATAAGGCCGGCACGAGTCAAACTCATTCGGCCGGCACGAGTCGAACTCATGTGGCCGGCACGAGTCAAACTCATATGGCCGGCACGAGTCAAACTCATATGGCCGGCACGAGTCAAACTCATGTGGCCGGCACGAGTCAAACTCATGTGGCCGGCACGAGTCAAACTCATGTGGCCAGCACGAGCCAAACTCATGTGGCCGGCACGAGTCAAACTCATATGGCCGGCACGAATCAAGCGTACTAGTTTTCATAGATCTTTCAAGTTGCACTCATAAACTAGCACGCCTCTGTGTGAGTCATTTTCTCTCAATCTTTGTACACTCTCTTCCCGCACGGGTTTGTGCGAGTAATGTTTTCTCTACTTTTTTTTACAGACTATTCCTCTCACGGATCATATTATCCTGACCTCTTCCCATTTCAGTCTGACCCGGCGCTCCATCATACTTTGTCTTTCTTCTCGCGCAAATTTCTGGCGGCAATTAAAAAAAAACATGTCCCTACCCAGACAAATGATGACTTTTTCCTCTCCATTTAGATGGACGGAGACGGAGGAAAGATCAACAAAAAATGATTAATGATCGTTAATGGATTCTAAAAAATGAGCGAACGATTGGACAAAACTTGAAGTGGAATCGAACGCGTTGGTGTTACGTGTCTTATCACTCGAATGGCAGGGTATAAACAAAGGTCAGACAACTAGAGGTTTTGGGTCACTTGGATCTGGCATATGCTGTGTCACAGCACGCACTAAACCTAAATGCAATCCGTATATTGAAAGTAAAGGTTTTGGTTTACTTGGATCTGGCATATGGTGTCACAGCACGCACTAAACCTAAATGCAATCCGTATATTGAAAGTAAAGGTTTGGGTCACTTGGATCTGGCATATGCTGTGTCACAGCACGCACTGAACCTAAATGCAATCCGTATATTGAAAGTGTTTGAGACTCATCCACAGGAAGGATCGCTAAATGAGTAACTGCTTTATGACTGTAACTTGTTCCACATTCTTGGTGTCAACAAAGATAACAGCAACTCACGCATCCTATTCTACGTACTTTAATAGCCTAAGACAAAATATAATACATGGGGGTCTTGAAGCTGGAACTGATTCAGTAAGTGTCCTCCAGATTAATGCGGGTGTTAATTCAGTTACGTAAAGAAAGATGACCATTAGTGAGTGCCTACGGTTCAGGTAGGGAGATGAGGAAGGAGGAGAGAAAGCATTTTTCCTTAGTGTGAGTGAGTGTATTGAAGGTCGACTCAAAGTGGTGGCACAGGGGGACGAGATCTCCACAAGTACATATGGTAAAGACCGGTCGTGGTGCAGTGATGGAAAGAGCGCTGATGGATACTGTGTTCATTTCGAGGAGAGTGATGGGGAGGCTGATGGTTGTGGGTGTGTTGAGAAAGGAATGTCTGATCAACTAATGCTGGAATGAAGATTGAGAGTGGAGCTGAAGAGCGAAAGAAAGAAGAGAGGTAGTGATGGTGAGTAAATTAAATGTAGCAAGAAGAGCTAAAGAATTCCAGCAGCCGATGTGTGAAGAATATGTCATTGTGAAAAGGCAAAAGGTGGAGAATGTTGAGGAAGAATGGGAGACGCTCAGGGATGCGGTGTTACGATGTGCGATAAATGAGTCTGATGTGTGCGGTGTGGGCGGGTGTAAGAAGAAGGGTAGCGAGTAGTGGAACGATGAGTGTAAAATGGTCATGCGGACAACTATAGAGACATAAAACATGTGGTGAAACGCGTGGTGGAGAGAGTATGAATAAGTTGCAGCGTCCCGCTGCTAAAATGTTCCTCCATCTCTCCACACCCGTTGTGCTCCTTCCAAGAATCGAACCAAATGTCACCAACGATTACAATTGCGGCATCCAAGGAAATGCTGTACGAATTGGATTAGAACTCGTGACCAATATACGAGAGCAGCCTTCTTAGCACTCGTGACCAATATACGAGAGCAGCCTTCTTAGCACTCGTGACCAATATACGAGAGCAGCCTTCTTAGCACTCGTGACCAATATACGAGAGCAGCCTTCTTAGCACTCGTGACCAATATACGATAGCAGTCTTCTTAGCACTCGGGACCAATATACGAGAGCGGCCGTCGTAGCACGAGCTCTGTCATATTTTGCTGTCATTTAAGAGCATTGTGAAATCACATTTCTTTCATTTTGCAAGAGAACACTACACCACCCGTCGACCTTTCTTCCTATTCTCATTCCCATTCCTAGCGTTGATTCCCATTCGTGCCCAGCAAGAGCAGTATCCGTGGCAGTTTTTCCCCCTCGCCACCTTCCGGTCTCAATTTCCATCACACAGCTGCTGCAGCCTCTCCCCTTCCCATGTACCCCTTCCACCCTATCTCCTCCTCTGTTTCTTTCGATGCCTTGTCATGCAGCTGGAGAGCGTCTGTCCTCCACCGTACCCTCTCCTCTGATTCTCTTAATGCCTCGTGATGCAGATGGACAGCGGGAGCCCTCCACCGTACCCCCTATTCTATTTCTCATGATTTGATACCTCGTCATGCAGTTGTAGAGCGTTTGTCCTTCATCGTACCCCCTCCTCTGTTTCTCTTGATGCCTCGTCATGCAGATGTAGAGAGTCTGTCCTCCATCGTACCCCTCTTCTAATTCTCTTGATGCCTCGTCATGCAAATGGAGAGCGTCTATCCTCCACCGTAACCCCTCCTCTGTTTCTCTTGATGCCTCGTCATGCAGATGAAGAGCGTCTCCTCCACCGTACCCCGTCCTTTGTTTCTCTTGATGCCTCGTCATGCAGATAGCGAGCATTTGTCCTCCACCGTACTCCCCTCTTCTGTTTCTCTTGATGCCTCGTCATGCAGATGTAGAGCGCCTGTCCTCCACCTTACTCCCTTTTCTGTTTCTCAGGAAGCCTCGTAATGCAGACGTAGAGAGTCTGTCCTCCACCGTACCCCCTCTTCTGTTTATTTTGATGCCTTGCAATGCAGATGTAGAGCATATGTCCTCCATCGTACCCCCGCCTATGTTTCTCTTGATGCCTCATCATGCAGATGTAGAGAGTCTGTCCGCCACCGTACCCTTTCTTATGTTTCTCATGATGCCTCGTCATGCAGTTGTAGAGCGTGTCCTCCACCGTACCCCTTCTTCTGTTTCTCTCCATGTCTCGTCATGCAGATGGAGAGCCTCTATCCTCCACCGTACCCCCTCTTCTGTTCATCTTGATGCCTCGTCATGCAGATGCAGAGAGTCTGTCTTCCACCGTACCCCCTCTTCTGTTGCTCTTGATGCCTCGTCATGTAGATGTAGAGTGTCTGTCCTCCATCGTACCCCCGCCTATGTTTCTCTTGATGCCTCATCATGCAGATGTAGTGAATTTGTTCTCCACCGTACCCCCTCTTCTGTTTCTCTTGATGCCTCGTCATGCAGATGGAGAGCGTCTGTCCTCCACCGTACCCTCTCCTCTGTTTCTCTTGATGCCTCGACATGCAGATAACGAGCATTTGTCCTACACCGTACCCCCTTTTCTGTTTCTCTTGATGCCTCGTCATGCAGGTGTTGAGAGTATGTCCTCCGCCGTACCCCTCTTCAGTTTCTCTTGATGCCTCCGTCATGCAAATGGAGAGCGTCTGCCCTCCACCGTAGCCCCTCTTCTGTTTCTCTTGATGCCTCGTCATGCAGATGTAGAGAGACTGTCCTCCATCGTACCCCTCTTCTGTTTCTCTTGATGCCTCGTCATGCAAATGGAGAGCGTCTGTTCTCCACCGTACCCCCTCCTCTTTTTCTCTTGATGCCTCGTCATGCAGATGAAGAGCATCTGTCCGCCACCGTACCCCCTCCTCTGTTTCTCTTCATGCCTCGTCATGCAGATAGTGAGCATTTGTCCTCCACCGTACTCCCCTCTTCTGCTCTTGATGCTTCCTCATGCAGATGTAGAGCGTCTGTCCTCCACCGCACCCCCTCTTCTGTTTCTCTTGATGCCTCATCATGCAGATGTAGTATCTCTGTCCTCCACCGTACCCCCTCTTCTGTTTCACATGATGTCTCGTCATGCAGATGGCGAGCATCTGTCCTCCATTGTTCCCCCTCTTGTATTTCTCTTGCTGCCTCGTCAAGCAGATGTAGAGCGTCTGTCCTCAACCGTTACCCCTCTTCTGTTTCTCTTGATGCCTCGTAATGCATATGGAGAGCTACTGACCTCCACCATACTCCCTCATCTGTTTCTCGTGATGCCTCGTCATGCAAATGTAGAGCGTCTGTTCTCCACCGTACTCCCTCCTCTATTGCTCTTGATGCCTCGTAATGCAGATGTAGAGAGTCTGTCCTCCACCGTTCCCCCTCTTATATTTCTCTGGGTGCATCGTCATGCAGATGTAGTAAGTCTGTCCTCCACCGTACCCCCTCTTCTTTTTCACATGATGTCTCGTCATGCAGATGGCGAGCATCTGTCCTCCACTGTACCCCCTCTTCTATTTCTCTTGCTGCCTCGTCAAGCAGATGTAAAGCGTCTGTCCTCAACCGTTACCCCTCTTCTGTTTCTCTTGATGCCTCGTCATGCATATGGAGAGCTACTGACCTCCACCATACTCCCTCATCTGTTTCTCGTGATGCCTCGTCATGCAAATGTAGAGCGTCTGTCCTCCACCGTACCCCCTCCTCTGTCCCTCGTAATGCCTCGTCATGCAGATGTTCAGAGTCTGTCCTCCACCGTACATTATCTCGTGTTTCTGTTGATGCCTCTTCATCCAGTTGGAGAGCGTTGTCCTCCGCAGTACCCCCTCTTTTGTTTCGGTTGATGTCTCGTCATGCAGATGGAGAGTGTCTGTCCTCCACCGTACACCCTCTTTTGTTTCTCTTGATGTCTCATCATGCAGATGGAGAGTGTCTGTTCTCCACCGTACCCCCTCTTCTATTTCTCTTGATGTCTTGCCATGCAGATGTGGAGCATCTGTCCTCCACCGTACCCCCCCGTCTCTGTTTCTCTTGACGCCTCGTCGTGCAGATGACGAGCGTCTGTCCTCCACCGTACCCCCTCCTCTGTTCGTCTTGATGCCTCGTCATGCAGACGTAGAACGTCTGTTCTCCACCGTACTCCCTCCTCTATTGCTCTTGATGCCTCGTAAAGCAGATGTAGAGAGTCTGTCCTCCACCGTTCCCCCTCTTCTATTTCTCTGGGTGCATCGTCATACGGATGGAGAGCGTCTGTCCTCTACCGTACCCCCTCTTCTGTTCCACCGTCCCCCTTCTTCCGTTTCTCTTGATGCCTCGTCATGCAGATGTAGAGAGTCTGTCCTCCACCGTCCCCCTTCTTCCGTTTCTCTTGATGCCTCGTCATGCAATTGTAGAGCGTCCGACCTCCAACGTACCTCCTCCTCTGTTTCTCTTGATATCATTTCATGCAGATGTAGAGAGTCTGTCCTCCACCGTACCCCCTCTTCTATTTCTCTTGATGCCTAGTCATGCAGATAGCGAGCGTCTGTCCTCCAACCCCCTCTTCTGTTTCTCTAGATGTCTCGTCATGCAGATGGCAAGCGTCTGTCCTCCACCATAACCCCTCCTCTGTTTCCTTTGATGCCTTGTCATGCAGATGTAGAGCGTCCGTCCTCCACCGTAACCCCTCCTCTATTTCTCTTGATGCCTAGTCATGCAGATAGCGAGCGTCTGTCCTCCACCATACCCCCTCTTCTGTTTCTCTAGATGCCTCGTCATGCAGATGGCCAGCGTCTGTCCTCCACCATAACCCCTCTTCTGTTTCCCTTGATGCCTTGTCATGCAGATGCAGAGCGTCCGTCCTCCACCGTAACCCCTCCTCTGTTTCTCTTGGTGCTTCGTCATGCAGATGGCGAGCGTCTGTCCTCCACTGTACCCCTTTCTCTGCTTCTCTTGATGTCTTGTCATGCAGATGTAGAGCGTCCGTCCTCCACCGCAACCCCTCCTCTGTTTCTCTTGATGCCTCGTCATGGAGATGGCGAGCGTCTGTCCTCCAGCGTACTCCCTCTACTTTTTGCCTTGATGCCTGTCATGCAGATGTAAAGCGTCTGTCCTCCACGGTACCCCCTCCTCTGTTTCTCTTGATGTCTCGTCATGTAGATGGAGAGCGTCTGTCCTTCACCGTATCCTCTACTCTGTTTCTCTTGAAGCCTCGTCATGCAGATGGAAAGCGTCTGTCCTCCACCGTACCCCTTCTTCTGTTTCTTCTGATGTCTTGTCATGCAGAAGTAGAGCATTTGTCCTCCACCGTACCCTCTCCTTCGTTTCTCTTGATGCCTCGTCATGCAGATGGCGAGCATCTGTCCTCCACCGTACCCCCTCTTCTGTTTCTCTTGATGCATCGTCATGCAGATGTAGAGCGTCTGTCCTCCACCGTACCCCCTCTTCTGTTTCTCTTGGTGCCTCGTCATGCAGATAGAGAGCGTCTGTCCTGCACCGTACCCCCTCTTCTGTTTCGCTTGTTGCCTCGTCATGCAGATGGAGAGCGTCTGTCCTTCACCGTACCCCCTCCTCTATTTCTCTTGATGCCTCGTCATGCAGATGTAGTGTGTCTGTCCTCCACCGTATCCCCTCTTCTGTTTCACATGATGCCTCGTCATGCAAATGGCGAGCGTCTGTCATCCACTGTACCCCCTCTTCTATTTCTCTTGATGCCTCGTCAAGCAGATGTAGAGCGTCTGTCCTCAACCGTTACCCCTCTTCTGTTTCTCTTGATGCCTCGTCATGCATATGGAGAGCTACTGACCTCCACCGTACTCCCTCATCTGTTTCTCTTGATGCCTCATCATGCAAATGTAGAGCGTTTGTCCTCCACCGTACCCCCTCCTCTGTGTCTCGTAATGCCTCGTCATGCAGATGTTCAGAGTCTGTCCTCCATCGTACCCTATCTCGTGTTTCTGTTGATGCCTCGTCATCCAGTTGGAGAGCGTTGTCCTTCACCGTACCCTCGCTTCTGTTTCTCTTTTTGCCTCATCATGCAGATGTAGAGAGTCTGTCCTCCACCGTACACTCTCTTTTGTTCCTCTTGATGTCTCATCATGCAGATGGAGAGTGTCTGCTCTGCACCGTACTCCCTCTTCTACTTCTCTTGATGTCTTGTCATGCAAATGTGGAGCATCTGTCCTCCACCGTACCCCCCCCCTCTGTTTCTCTTGACGCCTCGTCATGCAGATGACGAGCGTCTGTCCTCCACCGTTCCCCCTCCTCTGTTCGTCTTGATGCCTCGTCATGCAGATGTAAAGCGTCTGTTCTCCACCGTACCCCCTCCTCTATTTCTCTTGATGCCTCGTAATGCAGGTGTAGAGAGTCTGTCCTCCACCGTTCCCTCTCTTCTATTTCTCTGGGTGCCTCGTCATGCGGATGGAGAGCGTCTGTCCTCCACCGTACCCCCTCTTCTGTTTATCTTGTTGCCTCGTCAAGAAGATGGAAGCTTCTGTCCTCCATCGTACCCCTTCTTCTGTTTCTCTAGATGCCTTGTCATAAAGATGTAGAGCGTTTGTCCTCCACCATAACCCCTCTTCTGTTTCTCTTGATGTCTTGTCATGCAGATTTAGAGCGTCTGTCCTCCACGGTACCCCCTCCTCTGTTTCTTTTGATGCCGTGTCATGCAGATGGGGAGCGTCTGTCCTCCACCGTACCCCCTCTTCTGTTGCTCTTGATGCCTCGTCATGCAGATTTAGAGAGTCTGTTCTCCACCGCACTCCCTCCTCTGTTTCTCATAATGCCTTGTCATGCAGATGGAAAGCGTCTGTCCTCCATCGTACGCCCTCTTCTATTTCTCTTGATGCCCCGTCATGCAGATGTAGAGCGTCTGTCCTCTACCGTAACCCCTACTCTGTTTTTCTTGATGCCTCGTCATGCAAATGAAGAGCGTCTGTCCTCCACCGTACCTCCTCCTCTGTTTCTCTTGATGCCTCGTCATGCAGATGTAGAGTCTGTCCTCCACCGTCCCTCTTCCTCGGTTTCTCTTGATGCCTCCTCAAGCAAATGTAGAGTGTCTGTCCTCCACCGTACGCATTCCTCTGTCTTTATCGATGCCTCGTCATGCAGATGTTGAGAGTCTGTCCTCCATCGTACCCTCTCTTTTGTTTCTGTTGATGCCTCGTCATCCAGTTGTAGAGCGCTTTCTTCCACCGTACCCTTGCCTCTGTTTCTCTTTCTGCCTCGTCATGCAGATGTAGAGAGTCTGCACCGTACCCCCTGTTCTGTTTCTCTTGATGCCTCATCATGCAGATGGAGAGCGTCTGTCCTCCACCGTACCCCCTCTTCTATTTCTCTCGATGTCTTGTCATGCAGATATAGAGTGTCTGTCCTTCACCGTACCCCCTTCTCTGTTTCTCTTGGTGTCTTGTCATGCAGATGTAGAGCGTCTGTCCTCCACCGTACCCCCTCCTCTGTTTCTCTTGATGCCTCGTTATGCAGATTGCGAGCGTCTGTTCTCCAGCGTAACCCCTCCTCTATTTCTCTTGATGCCTCGTAATGCAGATGTAGAGAGTCTGTCCTCCACCGTTCCCCTCTTCTATTTCTCTTTGTGCCTCGTCATGCGGGTGGAGAGCGTCTGATCTCTACCGCACCCCCTCTTCCGTTTTTCTTAATGCATCGTCATGCAGATGTACAGAGTCTGTCCTCCACCGTACCCCCTCTTCTGTTTCCCATGATGCCTCGTCATTCAGATGTAGAGCGTCTGTCCTCCACCGTACCCCCTCTTCTGTTCTCATTATGCCTCGTCATGCAGATAGAGAGCGTCTGTCCTCCACCGTGCCCTCTCTTTTGTTTTTCTTGATGCCTCGTCATGCAGTTGTTAAGCGTCTTTCCTCCATCGTACCCCCTTCTCTGTTCCTCTTGATACCTCGTCATGCAGATGTAGAGCGTTTGTCCTCCATCGTGCCCCCTCCTCTGTTTCTCTTGATGCCTCGTCATGCAGATGTAGAGAGTCTGTCCTCCACCGTCCCCCTTCTTCCGTTTCTCTTGATGCCTCACCATGCAATTGTAGAGCGTCCGACCTCCAACGTACCTTCTCCTCTGTTTTTCTTGATGCCTAGTCATGCAGATAGCGAGCGTCTGTCCTTCACCGTACCCCCTCTTCTGTTTCTCTAGATGCCTCGTCATGCAGATGGCGAGCGTCTGTCCTCCACCATAACCCCTCCTCTGTTTCCCTTGATGCCTTGTCATGCAGATGTAGAGCGTCCGTCCTCCACCATAACCCTTCCTCTGTTTCACTTGGTGCCCCGTCATGCAGATGGCGAGCGTCTGTCCTCCAGCGTACTCCCTCTTCTTTTTGCCTTGATGCCTTGTCATGCACATGTGGAGCGTCTGTTCTCCACCGTACCCCCTCCTCTGTTTTTGTTGATGCCTCGTCATGCAGATGGCGAGCGTCTGTCCTCCACTGTACCGCCTTTTGTGCTTCTCTTGATGTCTTGTCATGCAGATGTAGAGCGTCCGTCCTCCACCGTACCGCCTCCTCTGTTTTTCGTGATGCCTCGTCCTGCAGATGGAGAGCGTCTGTCCTCCACCGTACCCCCTCTTCTGTTTCTCTTGTTGCCTCGTCATGAAGATGGAAGCGTCTGTCCTCCACCGCATCCTCTTTTCTGTTTCTCTTGATGCCTTGTCATGCAGATGTAAAGTGTCTGTCCTCCACGGTACCCCCTCTTCTGTTTCTCTTGATGCCTCTTCATGCAGAAGGAGAGCGTCTGTCCTCCACCGTATCCCCTCTTCTGTTTCTCTTGATGCCTCGTCATGCAGATGAAAAGCGTCTGTCCTTCATCGTACCCCCTCCTCTGTTTCTCTTGATGCCTTGTCATGCAGATGTTGAGCGTCCGTCCTCCACCGTACCGCCTCCTCTGTTTTTCGTGATGCCTCGTCCTGCAGATGGAGAGCGTCTGTCCTCCACCGTACCCCCTCCTCTGTTTCTCTTGATGCCTCGTCATGCAGATGGAGAACGTCTGTCCTCCACCGTACCCCCTCCTCTGTTTTTTGTGATGCCTCGTCATACAGATGGAGAGCGTCTGTCCTCCACCGTCCCCCTTCCTCTGTTTCTCTTGATGCCTCGTCATGCAGATGGAGAGCGTCTGTCCTATACGAGCGCTTGAAGCACTGCTGTTCTCGAGTGCAGGATTTCGATCATCCTATTAGGAACATGACCGTGATTCCGAGTGTATCGCAAACGGTCCTGATCAGGGCTTTGGCAGCACTCGAACACTGTGACTATGAATTATGCTAACAAACCGTTATCTAGTGTAATTCAACAATTCCTAGACAAAAAACACTGTATACTATGTAAAATTTATTCAGTTACCCTATCCAAATGAAGGCATAATTACCGAATATCATACAAAGAAAATAAATCCATCTGTAACTTGGCCAGTTCAACTTTCTAATTCAAAGTGGAATGCCAGTTATCAATTGTTTGCTGTCCATCCACCTGTTTAGAACGCCACGGTTCATTTTCCTGTCGTTCACAGAACTGAATAGTCCTTTGTTGTTGGCTCCAAAGTTTACCCTAGAACTGACCACTCTCGCTATGTTTCAGCTGCAGAGGTCCGAGCAAACTTTTTCTCAACAATAACCTCAGAAATGTGATAATTGAGTTAGTGATCTTTGTTGAATAGACATACTAATTGTGTGATTTTAAAAGGAAAGAAGGGCTTGATTGCCCCATTGTGTGACGGGGCCAATTTGGCCCCCTTGTGTGAGAGGGCCCAATTTGGCTCTACGGGATAGAGGACTGGCCGGATAGAGTGAGTCGGCTGTAACGTGTTTACGTTGCTGCTGCCCTCCCCCAGACACGAGCATTACGGGTTGGAGGACTGGCCGGATAGAGTGAGTCGGCTGTAACGTGTTTACGTTGCTGCTGCCCTCCTCCCCGACACGAGCATTACGGGATGGAGGACTGGCCGGATAGAGTGAGTCGGCTGTAACGTGTTTACGTTGCTGCTGCCCTCC
>SDVV010029576.1:0-11792 GCA_016164225.1 Gammarus roeselii | reverse complement strand
ATATGCCTTGTTTTTTATCGCATTTTCAAGTCTAGGCATACTGTATTGCAATTCATTGCATGTCATGTTGCATGTCTGCAACTTTCATTGCTAGCCCTCTAAGTGTTTAGGAATAATAATAATATTTTTTGTTTGATAATTTTACTGAAAATAAATCGAACAGTTACCTAATAATTTACATGCCGTATTAAAGGTTAAAGACCACACATATTTTTCTTGCATGAATGTTGATTTCCGAACCCGTTCATGATGAATTTTTCAACCTGGTATCATTTCTACGTCGTTCGCTGTTGGAGAACCGCTCTTTTATCTATTTGACGGGCATATTTTGACATAGATAATACGCAGAGTAGAGGCAGTAAGCTTCACAAAGCAAGTTTTAACACTTTGGATCGGTTTTGTAGTACAAGTTGTATTTTTGCATGCGTATTTTAATACGAAGCTATATTTTCTCCATATATATTTGGATTAAACCCAAACGAAACGAAAAAGTAGTGTTTTTTATCGTTTTTAAATATTAGAATCCAATGCCCCATTTTTTTAGGATCGCTTTCGCTGTTTACAATCATGAAGCCCTTCATTGTATGCATGGGCATTCTGTTTTCAGCAATACATCCTATATTGGCCAGTTTTATAATTGGATCGCTCCTGGATATATTTTCAATATGATTATTAGCAATGATGGGAACACCCTCCTCGCTGAAATTATTTGGACGACGCCGAGTGTATACCCTACCAGGAACAAAACCTTATCCGTAGTGGGTGGAGTTTTGCAATTCACTGGTAAACATATGTCTGCTCTTTTTTATAGGTAAATGACATTTTCAGAGTCGGTTGGCCTTGTATCTATCACAAATATTGTTCTTCCTGCAGGGAAATTTTTATCTTATGATGAGATATAAGCTGTTACGTGTCCTTAGAGCCAAAAGTGTTCGATGGTATGCTTGGGCGAACTTTCTGGGAAACGATGATCTAATATTGGCAACGCAGTTTTTGTTTACATCGACGATAAAGTTTGTGATATCGTTACGCTGGAAGTAATTTGGATTGCGATCATATGCTCCGTTATGTGCCGCTTGATCATTGAGAAATAGGGCTAATTTATGTGGACCCGTAGGTAACACGATTGTTTTGACAATAAGTCGATCGAACATGTATTCAATCATGTCTTTGCTTTTTTTGAGCGCTTTATTTCGAGCAAGCAAAGCTGTAGGGTATGGTAAAACTTTTTTACACGCTACTTGGTTTTGCCAGCTCCAAATGGATATTTACGCTGACATTATCCAATAGATAGCTATTGCTACCGGCTGCATCAATGTTTAGTGGTCCCATCATTTGTATACCATGACGTACATTTTCTTGAATCCAAACCTCATTTTCGTTTTGATTAGCAAAATTCGCTACGACGATGGTATCTGGAATGGGTGTTTGAAGTGATTTATATATCATATTCAACCCTTTATTGTTTAGATCGAAGCTTTTCATGAAGGTATAGGCGTTGAGATTATTAAGTAGTCCTGTATAACTGTTTCCTTCATACTGAACACCATTTAGGATTAGAGACTGACTTTGGAACATACGATGAAAAAATCAGTCAACGAGTGTAACATGTGCAGTGGCGGCGGAAGCGCTCTCATCTGCATATCTAACAGTTAACCAGCTCAAGTTGACCATTTCAATATCCGACCCGGGAATATGGAATTCTATAAAGAAATCAACAATTCTACCATCATACAGGCTGCTGTTTGTACTTAGATCATTTCTTTCATAATTAGACTCGATACTTGATTCAATTAAATAATTCTTGTTGACGGAAGGAAACATATCAATCACTCTCATTTCATAGTTTTCCGTAGTAGCTTCTAGTTCTGTCATGTTGAGAGATGATCCACCAAGCATGTTGTCGGTACAGAACCTCACCCGAAACTAACGATGCATGAACAGTGGTATTTATTAGTAATTTAATAATGGACGACACGAGTCCATCTTTCTTCCACGGTTCTTCTTTTATTTGCGTTTTTGTGCTACTTTTCCTGTAATCTTGCCTCCAACCATGGCTATGACTTTTGTCACAACATTCTTGAGTGTAGCAATCCCATGTTCCTTTGTTCATTCTTGCATATCTTTCTGCTCCGAGTAATTGTGTGCCATGTTTCGAGCCATATTGGCATCTGCAGGCAGTACAGTTTTTCGTAAAAAAGGCAATGTTCGTCTTACAAGACTGACTATGGTTGAGAAGAATCCGTTACCCTTCTGACACGATATCGGACTTGTGAATCTGTCAATATCATGTGAACTTCCACCGCGTATTTTGTCACGTTTCGCGAATAAAGCTTCATATTGTTTATGGGACTGATATGCTTATAACGACCTCATGATTGCTAGTTACCGAATGACCTTATTTATTTCTACCGTTATATTTATATGACTCTAGCTTCTTTTAAAATGCAATACGCATAGGCTCGAGCCTTCATCCTTGAGCGGGATGATACCGCTATCACCATCTCGTAGATCGATGAAAATGGAATCAATATAACTACGATGTATTTTTCTATATATGACATGTGCACGCAAAAATGAATAAGATTTATTAATTGTAATAACATAAGGAATATTGGCTTGCTCGTCGCCCATAAAACTGCGTGAAATTATATCTCAGTAAATGTTTATGTAGCGTACATTATCGTTCATTAAGGACATTTTTTCGCTTACGGCACCTTCACCGACATTATATTTACACATCGTTCCACGCAATAAATCAGCCGATCTATCTCCAACATAGTACTAATTCATCGTAGCTACAGTTGTATAAGAATTGTGACATGTTTTGTAGAATAAAGGCGTTAAACTTTATGCGTTGAGTGGCACTATCATATTCAAACAACTTTCTTCATCTCTAACGATTCGTTTCCTTAGCAGACTTTTTCTGACAGTGATTTCTAGCTCGGAGATGTGTCCATCCAATGTATTGCCTGAGATATTTTTGCTAGGAACAAACAAAGCAGTTGCATGCCCGACTCTTTCTTCTTTATCATCAAAATAGTCTACATAGAATACAATATTGTATTCTTCGTCGTGTTTAATATCTTGAATCAGTCATTATAGAATACTTCTAAAAGTCCTACGCTCCACTCTCCCTGTAGCTGTTTTCCTGGATAAATGTTGTTTGTAAAACTTGAAAATGCATTGTTTTGGAACAATTGACTGCTGCATAGCGATGAGACATAGACAAAAAGTCACCCGGCTTCTGCATCCTGCACTAGGTCCTACGTCATACTGACAACAAACCGCTTGTATACATCAATATATACTTTAACTAGTTGGACAATGAAACATATAGGTTCACGTTCATTTATTCATTTACATATGTTCAAATTTACAATATCGTACGATTATTTACAGATCAAAACCTGAAGACGTGGAGGTACTTTAGTCATAAGTATACTCGTCAAATACGGTTTCCCCAGGCTTACGTATCTTCCAAGTTGAATTCATGTTTACATCGACATCATCACCCAAGGCCCATCGTTTCCTCTTTTTAGTGACGGTAGGTTGAAATTCAATTGATGTTTTTGGGAATGTCCGGATGGCCATGAGCTTGAGTTGTGCACGCGTCAACATAGCGCTTAATTTCAAACTTACTGAGGCAATTTGTTTTAGTGCGTACAATTGCAAGCTGGCATGCTTGTGTGCGAATGTTGTGTATGGTCTCAAAGTGGGTGTATGTTCTCTGGATATGGATGTTTCTGTATTGTTCATGTCTGATTTTGGCTTATTTCTAGTAATTGACCCCCTTAGCAGCTGATTTTGTGGCGTCGGACTCGAGTACCATATAGTAACACTATGGTTGTAAGGAAATGATTTCACTCGGGTAGTCGTTGGCTGTTTCACTTTTCAGCATTACCAGCTGTCCTTTCTTTGATTCATCGCACAAGGGATGATTTTTGGCGTAGTTGGAGAAGTCCATGTATTCAGACAGAGAGGCTTTACTCATTTCCGTCTCAATGTCGTCCACACCTTTGAACTGGAGCATCAACGAGTCTGTGTCCAAGTAGATGAGCGAGATGTTGTCACTGTATTTTGGTTTCAGTGTGTCTTAAAAGAAGCTGTAAAATTCTGCTTTAGCTTTTTCAACCATCTTGGAGTGTGTGAACCATACGGACATTTTTTTGCTTAAGGATCACGATGACTGCTTCGGGGCCGATGGCGTAGCAATTCTTCAGGAGGGGGTTGGCAGCATGTTTTCGGAACTTGTTGACTGTACGCATGACCTTCGCTTCTGGACTTCTGTTGAGCTGATTAAACAAAAGCTTCCCGTATACACTATTTGCGAGCAGCTTATATGGGGACTTTTCAAAGGAGTTCGTAGACTCCTGACGTTTCTTGGGTATTTTTCATAATGAAGGATTTGAAAACAGGTTCCTGTTTGATTAGAAAAATTCGATGAACCTTGGTGACTTCCAGTCCTTGCCTGAGGAGTACTTGCAATAATTCTAGGGCCGCGGGGTAGTCAGTTTGGGATAGATAACTAGCATCAAGCTTGCGAGCTTCTCGTTTTGTCTTTGATATTTTCCGAGCCTGCCAAGATATTTTTTGTGAAGGGCGACACATCGTCCAAGCTGACTTCTTTTTGATGCAGCAGTAATGACATCTCGTCTGTTTTTTGTGCAACTTCGTCGCTGACTCGAGCATCGATACAGACAATGTACGTGTAGTCGCCAGAACAGATAGCGTTTATCAAGTCAAATGCTTGAATTTCTTCGGGTGTGAGCTCGTGGATTTCACTGATGATAAACGGTTCACTCAAATATCCACCATAAAGACTGTTAAAGTCCCACATTGCTGTTAAAGATACATGTAGTTCAGGATCAAAGTATTTGCATCGGGGATTGTTTATTTCGGTAAAACCTTTCGTCAACGTCACAAACCTGCCTCTTGTATTTTGACAATCAAGTGGAGTAGATTGTTATCTTTGACCAGCTCCAGTTCCATCTTGCCATCGTAGAGAGCAGCTTGCATTGCAAAGCCATGGGCGCTCACAAAATGGACGGGATCCAGGGTGTAGTCGCGTGTCATAGTCTCCCTAAACTTTTGGAAGTCTTTAGTCAGTGGCAACGTGTCGATTAATAGATAAAGTATTATATAGTCACAAAGGGTCTTGCAATTGGCTGCCTGCTACATTTCAGTCACTTCAGCATAATCAGAGTCCGATATTCCTTTGCCTCGAAGTTGATTGTACAAGTCTTTCTGCAATGGGATGTCAGTTTGATCCAGCTCAGAATCCGATGTGATAGCCTCATAGCAGAAATGTCCTTTTCGAGTAGCGAGTACTAGAACCTGGTCACTGTAGCTGAAACATGTGAGATGAGATTTTAAGAGCGGCATGACTTGGTCAATATCTTTGAGATTTTTGGCAAGACTATCCAAACTTGAGTTGAGAAAGGAGTAGAAGTCGATGAACTTGACACCGTACATGCTCATGGCATCGTTCAAGGAGACAGAGATACTGAAAATTCTTACTGACTGTTTCGGCAACACACGGATATTCGAGAAGTTAGTGCCGTCCGATCCTCTCAATATGAAGCGCATATCATGGGTTGATGCATTATTAGCAATACGAGGCATGAACCTGAGTTTCTCCGTGATTCTAATGTTACAATTAAAGCACAGTGCCCCAATACAGTTGCCAGATATCACTTTTTTATTGGGTCCAAAGACGCCCTCGATATTAGGATTATGGTGGCGAACTCGTTTTTTTACATTTTTCTCCAAAAGTTTCCCCGCAGCACTCGCATGTTTTTCTTTCGCAATATTTTTTAAGTCTTGTTTTGTGAGGACGAGGTCGGGGTACAGAGGTAAGGTGGACACATAATCATTGTAATCCAGCAACAACAGACTTGATATCATGTGTCTCTATCCCCTCAAACGGAACTGAAGGCTCCAGCACAGATTCACAGTCATAATAGGCAACGGCGGGTGGCTTTATTGTTGCATACATTACTGAGAATTGATACATCTCGCCTTCTTCAGGCATACTGATGTTTTGCATGCCGGTACTGAACAAACACAGTTTTTCGTGTGCAGCTTTTTTGCTTTCATTTATGCCCTGCATGCAGAATGGACAAAACAGTGATTATTCCTTCTGTTATCTCTAAATGCAAGCATAAATGTACAGAATTACGGGATGGTAGCGAAATGGTTGGCCTCCAATAATTGAACTAGGCGCTCCACACTGGCGTCTAAATTGTCTCTATATATGCTGACAAGACCATACCCTTCCTTCTCTTTTGTGAGCTGATATAGTCTGATGTTAACTTCACATTCCCTTTTTATAAGAGGAAAATTTCCTGAGGCATCAGGTGTTTTCAAGGCAAGGTTTGGAAATTGGAAGTATATGTTTTTGTACGGGAGATAAGTATGCTCCGCTTGTCATTTGAAATTTGAGAGGCTTGTATGTTGTTTCAAGCGGAAGTGGGCGATGAGACTAGTGGGCACACAAATATTGTGTTTTGTCTTGATATAATAACATAATCTCCCAAACATTTTGTTCCATTAACACCAGTTTTGTAGAATTTTAGCTCTGCACTAGTTACTATATTAATACTCCACCCACTACCTTCTAGATCCTGTTTTTTCTAATTTGTTCTGCAAATCAACCCAGAGATCCTCAATCAGCTCACATAAAAGCGTGTTTTTTGTTAGCTGGATAGCTTTTTTGTAAGGCACCCAGTCCTTGTTATCGACAGATGCATCCTCAACTTGTTTGCTCATCTTAACATTCATGAAGCTTTGGAGTCTTTGGAATTTGCCTAGTTTAGATTCAGTGTGTTCCTTTAGCTCCTTGCCTCCTAATGCAATCATGGAAGATATGTGGTATCGTATAAATTTTGAAGTAACAAAATAGTTTTCCAAAATACCTTTAGATGTAGGTGGGTAAGATATAGGCTCACGTATCGCATCAGTAGCCTGGGCGACGAATGAGTCCGAAGATGGAACCGATCCATCAGTAGGCTAAGTAACGAGCTGCCCAACAGAAGACAGCGTCAAACGTGCATCCAACGCTGCAGTAGGCTAAACTCCGGGTTGTTTCGGTAGCAGTAAGCTGAACTCCGGGTTGCTCCGTCGACGGATCAGCAGCAACAGCACCGGGTTGCAGGCTTGCGCTAGGGCTTACGGACATTCCGATGTTTCCGTTAGGAGGCGGGCTTGCGCTAGGGCATGCGGACAGGCCTCATTTCGGTATGGTCCGTTGCCACGAACACTCCCTGCATCCTCCAACAATGGCGTATCCGCCATCACCATATCGTACTGGTTCATTCTACAAGCAAAAAACAAAGTTATATCTTTAAAACTAAAAAAATATATAATAACAAAGATATATCTATGATAAAAAATAGACTAACGAAGTTACAGAAAGATATCTCCAGAATAAAACATAAAATAGACATGTTAGAATTGACACTTTCTACATCGAGAGTAGAACATATGTCCGTCACAAACAGGATAAAGAGCACAAACAATGCCTGAACTGCGGCGTTCGCCGTTTCCTACAACAGTTGACATACACCACCGGATAACTTAACCATACGCTGCCAGATGCACGACAACAAAACCAAATTAATACGAAACCAAAACCAAAACAAATCGAAACGAAACGAAACCGCTATACGTGTTGTATCCTGTACGCCTGCCTGCAGCGGTGGGGTCATTTAAAACTGCCATCGCTCATTCATTGAAGCTGGAAATTTTGTGTCAACGACACTAACAATATTTAAAGCTGTCTTGAACATTTTGAAGATGAAGGAACAAGTGACTGTTTTAATAAGACAGAATTTGTCAAATGTAGAACTAAAATGCAACTCTGAAGAAATATCGCTTGTGTTTTTAAGCACTAAATCAAAAATGCACAAGGCTAGAATTTTACTAAGTCCTGTCTGTTTACTTAGCTTCCTCAGTCAAGAGGTTACCATGCTGGATCCCTGTACATCTCAGCCCAAACCACTTGACTAAATTTCGGAAGACAAACCCCTAACGTTGGACATACCAGGCCGATCATTCAATAGCGCCTTCTCAACCTATGAGGAAGATGTTTCTGAAGGAAGATGTTAACACTATTAATAAACTGTAGAAACATTATTTTTATATACACTAACCTTTGTAATGCACAATGTCCGACTTTGTAAAAGTCTGTTTCTGTAGTCTTTTGTGGATAGTGCCACGCTTGTCTTCGCTACGGCGGTCTCTGCCACGGTTGTCGAGGTTGCCATGCTTGAGGCTGCTGTTGTTGCTGGTAGTGATGTACAGGCATCGGATGACGCTGGTAACTTGGGTTACCGTACCTAGGATCACCCTGATATTTTGGGAGATGACCGACCAGAGAAGAGCCCTGATACGGGTGATTTGCTGGAGGGTACTGCGTTGGTCATTTTGCTCAAAAATAGAAGCTATTTTGATCACAGAGTCCAAAATATGTAGAAATTATCGTTAAACATACCTTATCATCCCTGAAGTTCCGGGTTGATCTGGCCTACCCCCGATTTGTTACCAAAATCTGCTGAGAACGAATGAACTGACGAAGATAAAATTGATCTGGAAAAAACATACGGAAGCCTCATTGGTTGATGTCAAATATGTTGGCATGATATTGGCATGACCAATCAAACTTTACAGATGTAAATGGCCAAGTTATCTGGTGTTACTAAATGGGTTCTTGATATCAGCATTTCCTTGATGGAATACATCTGCAAAGGAGAGAAAGTATTTATAAATTGAACGTTCATTGAAAAAAAAAGTCAGTTGTGTATCATCTGATTGTTGAGAGGGAGACTGTTAGGTATGCAGACGTCAATGTCTTCAACAAACCCGCTTGATTGTTTGTGAGCGGGTTCTCATCTAGTGGGAAGAGTGTTCTAATTGGAAAATTATTCACTAAAGATGGTCTTTTCAGAGCACTTTCAGAGCACTTTCCTCTAAGGAAACACGAAAAGATAAAAATTCATGCAGGACAAGTCGCATCCGATACATGTTAGAATCAGAGTCTCTACGTATTATTGCGAATGTTTTTTTTTGGGGATGCCACGCGAATATCAGTGCAATATATTTAAACTAATCACTTCTTCACTCTAATCCATTCCATCGCGCAATATCTTAGAATACCACACACTTTCTTTCCCTACGAATACGCGATATAAATCAATTACGTTACGTTGGCAAAAGACTCCTTGCAAAAAACAAGACCGAGTCGTTTAACTCCGCATATAAGTTGCATGTGTAACAAAAACAATATGGGTGCATCTTGGTTGATTTCACACACCCAAGTGATTCAAAATCTTGATTAGAGCACAAATTGCAGGTCATGAATTTGAACAAGTGTTGCCTCTTGAAAATGTAGTGGATACCAGATTTGAGATTAGTATTGAATTAGAATAGAGAGTGTCTACTATAACCCAGAGGCTATTGGATCATACTCTAGCGCAAAGGCCCTACATCGAAGTTATACGAACATTTGTCCGTCTACAACCAGGAGCGATGTCGGAAAATTTCTACAAGGGACAGAGACTTTTATAAGATTTAAACAAGCTCCCTTGAAATTTACTAGACGCATGTTCACAGATGCGCGTCCTGGATCGGTTCTCTGTGCGGATGTTGCCTACATGAAAGATTATGCAGATAAAAATGACGGAGTTAGATATTTATTGATCATCATTGATATGTACAGCAAAAATCTGTGTGTACAACCGATGAAAGCAATTACATTAAAAAATATGATTGCACCATTTGATACTATATCCAACGAACTAATTATGGCCAACAACTCGGATCTGTTCAGATCAGGGGACTGGGTTTATAGACAAAAGCTCTAAAACATATCTGACCGTCATGAGCATATCCATTTATTACACCAACAACAAAGCCATTAAAGCATCACCTGCTGAACTGGTCATACGGACTCTAAAACTGAAGTTGGGTATTTATATGCATGCTGAGAAGACGGAACGCCACATAGATGACTGGCAAACAATTGTGAACACGTACTCTATGACACCACATTCATCATTAATGGGCCGGATCCCCTCTGACGTTTAATCGTTGAAAGATGCAAAGAAATTCAGGCACTTCTATCCGAAATGTATAAAATACGACGTAAAAGAATTAAACAGCTCTGTACACAACTAAAGGTGGGAGAGTACGTAAACTTGCATTGCAGTGATCCCAGTCTCAAGACATTCAGGAAAGGACACGAAGCAAAGTTTACGAGAGACGTGTTTCGTATTCCATTTATTAATCAAAATCATCACTCTCCGACCTATGAAATTACACCGCTCGATACTGATGAACCCATGAAAGGTTTTGCCTACAGGCAGGAGTTAGTTCAGTGTGACCGCCCTGATAGTTGTGCCATCAGGGTCTTGAAGACCCAAACTACACAAGGCAGGAAACCAATCTACGTGATTTACACGGATTATCCTTACAGCGAACCGACGTGGCCTAATAAAGGAGACGTCGTAACAAGATGTGTGATAAACGTACTTTGAAACGGATAATAAACTTTTATGCTGAATTAAATGAACTAAAATCTTCCGAACGTAGTCAACTCATCAAACTATTAACTGATGAAGAAGTTAAAATCTTCTGCGAAATAGTTACAAATATACTGAGCGGAAAATTGGTCTGTGACAAGCCAACCAAGTCACGGATAACTAAATTCAAACCTATAATAAATCGATTAGGCAGTAAATCATCTGGGAGGGAATCTTCCGGGAACAAAAGGAAAACGTTATCGACCCTGCATGGAGGGTTTCGGTTGAATTTACTATTACCCATTGCAGTGAGTTTCTTGACCAAAATATCATGGATGAATCGGTTCCAAAATCCAAGATGGATAAGCTTACAACAAATCATATTGGCGGTAGCGCTACACCCTTATCTGTTACAACAGGGCCAGAAATAGCAGAAAATAGCTGTCAATACCGCAGTCAACAATGAAATGAACGTGGGGACGATATGCTAGGAACGCATCGCCTGAAATAACACTAAATCACTACAGAAAATATTGGAACGCCGGAACCGATATAACAAAGGAGCCAAATAATGGCAATGTTGCAGTAATTTATACGGCCTCATTACCTCCGCGACTAAATCCTTGTTCCCCGGTTTCCTTCACTACCTAAAAACAAACACACCACTTATATTTGAACCGAACGACTTCGTTAGCCCTCCCATAGTCCAAAGTCGTATTCGCATTCTCGATTTCCTCAAACGTTTATTGGTCAATATGACAGTGATAAGCGTGGATGTTAATGACTTCATTCAAACGTTCCCGGATATGCTGCCTAGAGCATTTCACGTAAATAGCCTATTGGAACATAAAGAGGAGGACGAGATAGACAGATTCTGGGATAGTTCGTAGAGTAACACACTATCACGTGTTCGTAACACTGGCATAACACTCGTAAACATTGTTATACAAACTGTAAATAATACACCGATCACAAAACAGCATAAACTGACACGCCAAACATGTTCGACCTTGACTGAGTATAACATGTATGTCACCGCACCACTTGCGAAAGGTAGTACCTTTTCGCGATCAAGAGATGAGGCCCTCGTGAGCACCCAACACTGCACTCCTGAGCATGACTGGCATTAAAACGTATGGGAACAGGGAATAAATTAGGTCGCCTTGCGTGGCAACACCCAAAATAACTTTTACAATAACGATATTCATCAACAATACCACGTATGCTAACACTGATACTAAAATAATCTCTCTCTCTCTCTCTCTCTATATA
>SDVV010029575.1:0-11792 GCA_016164225.1 Gammarus roeselii | reverse complement strand
ATCATTGTGTGACCACACATCAAGAGATAAAATCGCTCATTAGCATTTGCGGTTTGGACACCGCCTGAGTCCGGTCGATCCCTCCCCTCTTCCCCACCCGTCACGGCCAGTCTCCATGTATCGTAAACAAGTCACTTGACCAGAATAGAAGAAAATAAACATATAACTACAATGTCCGAGAAATACAGCGAGTAAGTCAGACATACTAAAAATAATATACATCCTAACAAATACATCGGCCGACTCATAAAGAACATGCGTTCCTGGTATCTCTACGTATCATCAGTAACTAACTTGATCAATTTATCTTAACATAAAACTACAATGTCAGAGAAATACAGCGAGTAAGTCAGACACAGTAACAACTAACAAACATCCTAACCAATACATCGGCCGACTCAATAAGAACATGCGATCGTTGGTATCTCTACGTATCATCATTAACTAACTTGATCTATTTGTCTTAACATGAAACTATAATCTCCGAGAAATACACTGCTTGTGTCAGACACAGTAACAAATAACATACATCCTAACCAATACTTACGATAATTGGTTCAAAGATCTAGGCATCCTATATCTAATTCCTTCCCAAATCATACATAGAGTCACTAAATATCGCCAAATTTAATTCCTTCACTAAATCATATAAGTACTCACTAATTATCGCGTATATAATTCTTTAACTAAAAGCATATTCGGTCGAGTCATAAAAAAACCTCCGTGACCCAAATAGAACAGAGCACTCGAGATGCGATCTAACAAATGCATTAGCCGAGTCACAAAAAACCTCCGTTCATGGTATCTGTATGCATCAGAATCTCACTTGATTAATTTGTCTCAACATATAACTACAATGTCCGAGAAATACAACGCCTGTGTCACTAACAAATAACATACATCCTAACCAATACATTCACTAATAACATACACCCACATTATCGTCTATCTTATTCCTCCACATTTGCGTTTTAGACGACCTAATTTTTACCTATCTTATTCCTTCACATATGCGTTTTAGGCTACCTTTTCGATTGCCGTTTTTGGCTACCTTTTCGATTGCCGTTTTTGGCTACCTTTTCGATTGCCGTTTTAGGCGACATACTATCTACTGTTATGAGTTTGAATAGGGGGGGGGGGGAATTATTGTTTGCTGAGGTCCACAATTTCTATGTTGGCAGCTGAGCATGCATCAGAGTAGGGAGCGACGTGGAACTTGGTTCCCAGTACAAGTGTGATTGCGATGAGGTTGGTAATGCTTCCCTGGATGAAGTGTGTCGTTGGGTTGATGCGGGTATATTAGGTCAGAGTTTACAAGTGTTTACAAGTGTAGGACGACAACAGTAGGCCAGTTAGCCCAAACTTGGTTGTCTTTTGATAACAAGATGATTAGATCTGAAGTCGAACGTCTAGGAGAGCTTCACGTGCCATTTGGGTTTTTATAACATTAAGAAAGGTAACGGGTTAGCTATTTTACTGCGATTTAGTAGAACTTGTCGAGCCGAGACTTGAACGTTTCGATTGTATTGCTGTTTACAACTTCCGATGGAAGTTTGTTCCATTCTTTGACAACTCTATACGTGAAGAAATTGCGCGTGATGTCGAGTGAGAAACGCTTCCCAACGATTTTGTATCCATTGTTCCCAGTCGTTTCGTTTGTATCTATAGTGAAAAAGCTCGCTCGGTTGACGTTTTCTTTAACCTTCATAATCTTCCACACTTCAATCATGTCGCCTCTGACTCGACGTTTCTCTGGCAAATAAAGATTGAGTTCACGTTGCTAAGTCTTCTTACGATTTATTCCGCAGCGAAGGGTTGAGTTTGGTTGCTCTGCGTGGAACCATCTCAAATTTAATAACGTATTTTCTAGCATATGGAGACCAGAATTGAACGGAATACTCGAGAAGCGGTCTAACAAATGCATTGTATAACTTGATCATACTAGGTGGAATTTTACACGAGATAGTGCGGGATATCATACATAGCATTTTGTTGCCTTTCTTGGCAGCATCGTTACATTGCGCGCTACTTTTTTAAAGCGTCACTAACGATGACATCTAAATATCTCTCTTCGGTGATAGAAATGAGTTTATTTTCGGACATTGAATATCCGTGTTTGAGTTTATGAGAACATTTGTGAATAAATTTATATATGTCTATATTAAATTTCATTTGCTACTTTTCTGACCGAACAACAATTTTGTTCAAGTCTATTTGGATCTGCTGACACTCTAGTTCAGTTTGTTCTTTACTTCCTATCATAGCAATGTATGAAAATTTGTCAATGTTTGAGAGTACGTTGCTATCGATATCGTTGATGAATATTATAAAGAGAGCTGGACTCAACACGGATCCTTGAGGCACGCCGCATGTGACATTAACCCAGTGGGAGGAAGTTCCGTTAAGTACAACTTACTGCCTTCTGTCTGCAAGGGAAGTATTTTATCCAGTTGTCAATCTCTCCTCGAATACCGCTGCTATGCTTGTGACATTACCCCAAGGGGAGGAAGCTCCGCTAAGTACAACTCGCGGCCGTGTGTTCCCGTAGCCAGCATTTTATCCAGTTGTCAAGCTCGCCTCGAATACCGATGCTGTGCAATTTACTAACTAGGCGCTCGTGGGGGACTTTATCATAGGCCTTTTGAAAGTCAAGGTAAATGATATCGATGGGAGATTTTATGTCATGGATTTCAATTAAATTCTTGAAAAAAAGTATCAGGGTTGTGTGACAGGAACGTTTGTCTCTAACGACATGCTGTGAGTCACCAATCAGTTTGTTTGATACTAAGAATTCTGATATTTTATCCGTTATCAAACTTTCTATCAATTTGTCAATTACTGAGGTGAGACTAATTGGATGGTAATTGCCGGGACACTTTTGTCCCCTTCTTCAAAAATTGGGGTACCTTTTGCTGCTTTCCATTTAGAGGGGCAGGTGCCATTTGTGAGAGATTGGGTGGAAATTTTTCATAAATGTTTGGCGATCTCGTTTCTAGTCTCATATAGATTTCTGAGAGGAGCTTGATCTGGACCTGGAGATCTTGTGACTTTCAATTTATATATATATGTACTTAATAACTTCGGCGGGTGAAAAGTTCACTGTGCTGAGGGTTTCCATTCGTCTTTCCGCTATGAAACCTTCAGGATTAGGATTGGCCTGATTATCTGACGTAAAAACAGAACAAAGTATTCATTAAGTTGTTCACTCATTTTGGTGTCGTCTGTTTCTAGTTCACCAACATCGTTCTCGAGAGGACCAATTACAAATCTTGAATTTTTTACTCGAAAAATAACTAAAAAAATAGTTTTGGGTTAGATTTGGTATTGGGACAATTTCATTTTCATAATTCTTCTTCTTACGTTACAGGACCCTCTTTGGATCTCTTTTGCTGATGTTGTGACAATTTTTTGCTTGGTCATGTGGATGTTTCTGTTCCGTCGAGTGATTTGCTTTCTTACGTGACTGAAGACGCTGCAATTCTCCTTACCAGTACTTAGGCTGATTGACTTCTGTTCGCCTGTTTTTACGCGGGATATGCTCATATTCGATACTTTTAAGTGCAGTCAAGAAAATGTTAGGCGATTGATTGACATCTTGTCCGAGGGTTATATCTTCTGACAATATTGACACTCTTAGGCCATAAAAAATTGGCTACTCTAAAGTTGTGAACTTTTTCGCAGTTTGTTGCCCTTTTTCACCTCGAGCTCGATCAAAAAACGTATGCAGTCGTGGTCGCTAATTCCGAGTTCGACGTTTGTGACATGAGAGTCGCTTGCACTAAATAGGAGATCAAGAATATTGCTACCTCTTGTAGGTGTCTTCACCATTTGGGTCATGAACTTACCGTCTGCAAAATCAATCAGACGTTGACAGGTGGCAGTGCATTCGTTATGTTTCTCAATCAATGACGGGGATATTGAAGTCTCCAAGCACAATACTGTGTTGTGTTGTGACAACATCGACGAGGGTGTTGTAAAGGTCAATGTCATCGGTAACCTTGCTTTTTGGGGGTCGATAGACGAGGGTGATTTGGCATTTTATATGTTTACCGACTACTTGAATTGATACTACGTCGACTCTGCTGTTAGGAATAGTGACTTCAAATATTTGCCGAATGTTTTTCACGAGAAACAGAACTCCTACGCCCTCTCGCCCTTGTCTATCTTTGTGAAATAGTGTGTAACCGGGAAGAGTAAATTCGCAATTTAAATGCCTGGTGCTCAATTTCATCCCTGATTCCTTGATAGCTGTTATGTTGATACATTCATTTATTGCAAGGCTACCTAATTCGTCGATTTTGTCTGGGACACTCCTAGCGTTCACATAGTAACATTTGAGAGTACCGTTAGTCACATTAACTTGATTTTATTGACTTAATCTTCTTCTACTGTGAGGCCTTGTGTCGGAGCCAAGACTCTCGTTTTCGTTTCCTTGGGTTTTACTAGCGTAATGACGACTATTTCCTTTAACTCAGACTGGACTGATGACATAAACTTTTTTCTAGGACCTGCGGTGATGTTTCGATGGGCTCTTGTATTTGTTGTGTATATAGTGTTAAAACGAGCGGGGGCCGTTGGATCATTCCGTCGGGTACTGCTGGTGGAGTTGATGGTATGAAATCTAGTGCGTTTTTTGTCTTTTTTATCATGTCATTCAAGCGCTGGTATCAAGCCCATACGTGTTTATGCAAGCCTTGTTGGTGATTCTATCAAATTAATAATACTTTGGGTCAATCATCGATTCCCAATGATCAGAGAAAAGGATTTTCTATTCTTTGCAGAAAATTGATAGGCGATTGTTGAGAAAAATCATCATGCTCAACTTATTTCTACTTTGGTTCGGATGAGGCAAGATTCCAGTGACATGTATGTTCTCGTGTAAACCTTTGGCATTTCTTAACATAGTTTTGTACATTTTCCATGTCGATTCGGTCTGTGACACGTCATCAGCTCCGACTTTAATTTTGATTCGTTTAGAAGAAGGTACCTTTTCCTTTTCGATTATGCCCTCAGTTTCGTCGATTTCAAGTCTGTTCTGCCGAGTATTTTTAGTTGAATTCTCCATTTTCGCAGATTTGATTTGACGGAATTAACATCGTAATCACCAATCACTAAAATTTCCTCCTTATTCTGGGAGTCCATTTCATCGGGCAAAACGTTATAACGGATACGGATGTCGGGTCGGATGTGGTGAGATAGTGGCCGAACGTGTGGTGCAGTATCACAGCGTGACTGCCTCTTGCTTACTACCGTAATGTACGATGCCCCGCTTTCTTTGAATGAATTTGCAGTCGTTTTGATGCCGTTGTTTGTCCCTTCGTCTAGAGCTGTAAGCTTTTATTCCAATTCAGAGTCTTAATGCACTTGAAGTACTTCCACTTGATTTAGGGTGGCCTCAGCAGTTTCTTTGACTTATGCTTATTTGCTGCTCATCAGATCTTTGAATTAATGGAATTGTTTCAACTCGTTTTCCAATTTTGTTTCAATTGCTAGCAGCTGGGTATCCGTGCTGACTGTCGTTGTGTTGGACGAGACATTGGTGGCATGACTGAATTGTGCTGTCAGTTGTTTGACTTCCTCTGCCTGTTGACATAGTTTGCAGCGAGCTGCCCTGCAATCCTCATATGACGGACTGTAGCGCAATTTTTTGACAGAGCCAAAATAACTATCGCAAACCATTAGTTTGGGGGCGTGCGAGGCTAAGCTACATTTTAGCTTAGCCTTAACCATCTTAGTTAGCACGGTGAAGAATTTACCGGTGAAAAAATGGACCGTTTGCTTGAGTTCTATTTTCGTGGTTTCTTGTAGATAGCAAACATGAATGTACTAACTATTATTAAATGCGGGTTGTGACGATTATATCGACGAATTGAAACGGAATAAACACGGAATTGATACAAATGCAAGTGAGTTGAATGCGCGTTATCGTCGGATACGCTTTAGGACGGATTTGTAAGGGAATTAATCACATGCGGGATGTGACGACTATATCGACGGTTCAAAACGGAAATAAAACAGAATTAGCTTATACAAATGCTAGTGAGTTGCAAGCGCGTTATCGTTGGATGCACATTAGCTCAGAGTTACTTCCTTTTGCGCAACTTCCCTACGAATTTGCTACAGTGAACCGGTTACATTTGACATGCTGATTATGGGAACACCAATGACGCCTTTGAATATTGTTAAAGACAGACAATAAATATAAACAAAGCTGAAATAAAAGATATACGAACTAGAGCGGCCTCATATCAGTGCGGCGTCCTAACAGAGGCATCCTAACAGTGCGGCGTCCTCACAGAGGCATCCTAACAATGCGGCATCCTAACAGACTTATTCAGTGACAATAACCAGTTGCATTGAAAAAGTTAACAATTAGTATAGCAAAATAACACCTACTATCACTGCTAGAGATCAAACGGGTAATATGAGCACAGCAGGGAGAGATAAACAAGCGGAGTAGGTCACTTGTGGGATTTGTTTTTGAGCATCACAACATCAACATAAGAAAACAACATTTTCCTTTGGTTGGTTACACCTAACACTCGGAATACGCAGTCTTGACACTGCAGTCAATATTATTAACACATGTTATTTAGAGGCAGAATAGTACATTCATGTAGACACAATGTGGAACACAACCTGTTACTTAAAAGAGTCATTCAATGAGACGTGTATTGGTGGTACGATATCCAGATTAGTCGAGGGGTGAGGCGGAGTGTCTATTTCAGCTGGGAAGAGAGTGGGCGAGCATCAGCTGAGATGAGGGCGTTAACGCATCAGCTGGCATTAGGGCGGGCGGGCTTCATGAGCAGGGCAATGGCACAGCTGACATTGGGCAGTGCAGGGCGCGATAAACAGAGGGGTCCGTTTCCTTGGGCTGGCACAGCTCACATAGGGCAGTGCAGGGAGCGATAAACAGAGGGGTCCGTTTCCTTTGGCTGGCACAGCTCACATAGTGCAGTGCAGGGCGTGATAGACAGAAGTGTCTGTATTCTTGGGCTGGCAGCACGATAGACAGAAGTGTATGTGTTGTATTGGGCTGGCTGTACCGCGTTGTGTGCGGGAGTGTCAGGTGTTGGATTTGATGGGTGCGTGACGTTTTAGTGAGAGAGGGGTGTGGGGGGGGCGTTGGGGTATGCGTAGTGGGGCCGTCCGTATGAGTAGGCCGGCTTTGCGGTAGACAGCTTGTAGAGGATTTGGGGAAGAGGGGCTAGGGTTTCAGGCTGTTAAGGCGATATTAGGCGTGTTGGTCGGTGGTTGTTTGCTCTTCCTTCCAATTTAGTCAACCGAAAACTCTACTTCCCCATCAACAAAGCGATGAGATACACCGTTGCTGAAGTTTTCTAAGCCCTCTTGTTAGAATTCCTGATGTGAATGAAAAACATGAGTTGCAAGAAACAAATGGGCGGCGTTGACAGAGATATCGGTTGCGGTTTGCGAGAGAAACGGCACATGAGCCATGTTCAGAGAAGCGTTGTAGGGTAGGAGCGGAGTTAGTTTGGTGGAGTGGGTGTGAGGAGGAGGCTGCTAGTTAATTTGGGTATGAGTAATGTAATGAGATATTTGAGGAATTACGATACTAGTTGGTATACAGTTTACGCATAAATGCAAATTTATTTAAAAAATTAGAATGTTTCAAGTACACTGGCTGTCGTACGAAAAAAAAAACTATTGGAAACAGGGGACATTTAGCGTGAATGAAGGGTGTCAAGTGTTGGGTGCACTGAGGAGTTTGAAGGACAATTGGTTAGGAAGCAGAGATGTAAGGAAACGCAGATTTAAGATGATTGAAGAAGATGTGTATAGTGATAGTGGAGGAGGGTCAAGGCGAATAGCAGGAGACAAGAAATACATATAGGTTTATTTTTGAATTGAATGCATGGGTGAGGACACTTCACTCTGGTTTATAATGTATATTTAGGATTTCATGAACACAGTTTTGATAGAAACAATCTAATTAAAAACCGATAAAAATGGTCTGGGATTTCCACATAACACTGCACCGGTTTTACACAATCGCCGGGAAACATGACCAGTTATAACGAGATAAAGGGGTGCCGCCTCGACGGAATTCCCGCACATCTCTAGATTTACGTGGCACCGTTTGGAACTAATTAACACAGTTATGAGCCAGCTATCCCAACAGCTGCCGTCCGAAGCTCGTGACGATCCATCACGCATCATAAAAAGAATCCCCACACGCATCATAAAAATCCCCACACGCATCATAAAAAGAATCCCCACAATCCCACAATTGCAGTTCCCCCCGTTGAGCCCCGGAACTGGATGCGTAGGGTCTAGGCCCCCATAGCTGTCATCACGTCTCCCCTTGACGATGATGCCCCCGCAGATTGATATCGGTGACAGGCGTAGTGCACTTGCAGACTTGCAGTTGATGAATACGTAATGGTTGCAGCTCGCCTCCTGTTGCGCCCTGACGCTGGATGTGTAGGGTCTTTCCTCCCCACGGCTGAAGTCACGGCCCCCCATTAAGGTGGTGCTCCCGAGGATTTATACAGGTGACAGGGTACTGCGACTGCCCCTGGCCGCACCAGGCCCTGGCCGAGGGCTCCAGCGGCCGTGTGACCGCACTGCCTCAGTGTCGGTCATGAAGTTTCTTCTACACTTACGCAGTGCCTCCCCGCGTTCGCTGTCACCCATCTGGTTTATGGCCCGAATCCCAAGGCACCCACAATGCTCTGATCTTATTGGTCGGACGTCATAACCTCGACTGAAAATGCCACGCCCTCTTCCACACAATCAGAACAGTGTAGACTCAAAATTACAATGCATGCATTTTCTCCTTAAATCCCCTCGCCGCGAAGCTCCCTCTTGCTATCTCACAGTTAACTGTGACCTGGATGCTCTCGCTCTTGTGTTTCGGCCTCTCCAGCAGGTGCCATGGTTGCCTCATTCTTCAAGTGCTAATGTTTCTGACGCAAATTTGGGTGTGAATGTACAACCAAGACGGTTGCCTCCCATTCACCCAAGATACCCCAGTACGGCCTTTGTGGCTAAACCGAAAACACATCCTCCTTGTTGAACTCGGAGCTCATCAGTGAGAAGACACATATAATTGGATCACCTCATGTCATTCATCACTAGTCAATTCTGGTTTGTCAATTCAACGCCTTATGCACTCTGTCAAAAGTAAGCAAGTTGCAACGTGACTCTTATTTTTAAGATCACACGTGCCTTGAAAACTCGACTTGAGATACGTGACTGAATGACCGTGAACTCAACACATATCATAAACATTGTTTCGCATCATGCCATTGACCACTAACCAGGATTTTGTGCCGTCCATCCGACACCCACAGTCATTCTGCCAAAGTGAACAAGTAAACAGCAAGTCTCATATGGTAAGATCACTCCTGCCTTGTAAACTCGACAAAGTACGTGATGCAACGGACAGTGAACGCAACACACACATAAAACAACACACATAGTGTAAATCATTGCACACCCTCTGCTCTGGAGAGCCATCGGGTTCGAGCTTCATGAAACCACTAATGAGGTTACTTCGTTCATGGAGACATAGTGAACTATAAGTAGAGTATGTGTCGACGAAACGCGGATTATTGAAGGATTATAAATTGGCGTTAATAGAGTTACTTTTGATGGGCGGGGTAGGGCGCGGTGCATGCAACTTAACTAAATCGCCCGTACGGGGGATCGCGCAGAAACAAGGGGCGGGGGCGGAGGGTGCCGGAAATGGTTTAGTGCCCGAGTCAGCTAACGGACAAGGGATGGGGGGCAAAGCGGAAGGGGGACGGCCGGAGTCAGACAGGCGGCTAACGGGTGACTCATTCTGATGAATGGATGGACAGCTTTCGGATTATTTATAAGGTATGTTACTAGGTTATATATATTATTAGGCTTTTATATGTTAATAGGTAATATAAATAGAACGTTTACGCACTACCTCTGGTGTTCGCATTTCACCGGGACAATGCTTGCAACCTTGACTCATATGAATGAATAGACGGAGGGATGAACGGACGGATGAACGGACGGATGAACGGACGGATGGACGGACAGCGTTCGGAAATGCATTGGCAAGATTTATGTTTTGAACATTTCAATTTGTACTGTATTTTGATATATATTGTATTAATATATATGTTTTTTCTTCTCTAGATGGTTGTAGTGGGATATAATTGGTCACTAACTGTTGCTCGTTATACATATATTTATTCGATTCTGGTATGAATAGTGTTTTTGCAAGTTTTCTGGCGGGGGGATTGGTGCGGTAGAGAAACCCCCTAGGTAGAAAGTTGGATACGCTCCTGGAAAATATTTATGAGTTTGCTCTTGCCTGTTCCTTGTCTTATAAATTTGTTTCCGTGGCACGTTTGCTACGTTGTGAGTGTATATATCGTTATTTATTTATGGATGGTTCATTGCTGCTATATATTTTTTCTGTGGACATATATGTTGGTATTCATATCTAGTTGTGGTATATATGACTCATTTGATGCTTAATTGGTGGGTTCGTGGGCCGTTGGGGGGGGGGTTGGGAAATTTTTTTTTGTCTGTTATGTTCATTTATCACTATATATTCTTATATAGGATTAGTGTGGTAGGTATGTCTTATAACCTAATTTGCAGCCTTAGTGTGCGAACGGCCCTGTATGGTACCAACCTGATATTGAATTTTAGGCCATGTTTTGCATCTTCCACATTATTAGTTAAAGAGGTGTTAATTTATCCCTGTTTTGGACAGAAGTTGTGACTAATATCATTAGATTTTTGTATGTACTATATCGTATTTACTATGGGTTTCAGTCATGTCCCTCGTATGTTTAGGTACCTTATTCACATTAGTTATTTGTGAGTTTGCTCTTGCCTGTTCCTTGTCTTATAAATTTGTTTCCGTGGCACGTTTGCTACCGTGTGAGTGTATATATCGTTATATATTTATGGATGATTTATTGTTTCTATATTTTTTTTGTGGACATATGTATATGTTGGTATTCATATCTAGTTGTGGTATATATGACTCATTTAATGCTTAATTGGTGGGTTCGTAGCCGTTGGGGGGTTGGGATATTTTTGTCTGTTATGTTCATTTATCACTATATATTCTTTTATAGGATTAGTGTGGTAGGTATGTCTTATAACTCAATTTGCAGCCTTAGTGTGCCGACGGCCCTGTACGGTACCAACCTGATATTGAATTTTAGGTCATGTTCTGCATCTTCCACACTATTAGTTAAAGAGGAGTTTATTTATCCCTGTTTTGGACAGAAGTTGTGACTAATATCATTAAATTTTTGTATGTACTGTACCGTATTTATTATAGGTTTCAGTCATGCCTCTCGTATGTTTAGGTATCTTATTCACATTAGTTATTTGTTTGGTTACGTGCTACTTTTTTCTTGTTCATCACGTTTTAAATGTATATTTTGGGTATGCTGGAGAGAATTTAATCTTCTTGCTTTGTTATAACTCGTGAGTTTTAGTATATGTAGGTCTTTCAGTTTTGTATGTTCTCTGTTGAATTCCCATCTTCAATGCAACTTTATTGGTTATTCAATACAATATCGGAATATATTACGTTTGTATCTGCAATATAGAACATTATTTCAGGTTTAATTTAGTCACATGCTGTTCATTTCTCCGTGTTTTATAAATCTTCTTTCATCCTAATACAATAATTGAAGTGGATATTATATATATAGAACAGTCGATTTGATACAAACTTTGTCTTGCTGTTAGGGTTTGTATGTTTATTGTAGGATCATTCTTCAATATTTAGGAGGAGTTAGATAGTGCCCTAGGCAAAAGCT